>JAYJLX010038727.1:0-15378 GCA_036873525.1 Chalinula nematifera
ATTTAGATTAAAGATAAAGCTACGGTTAATAAGACTATCACATGTCATTGACTGTCAGTATGATTGGACTTCTTGCAGTTGCATGCTGTAAAGTTCAGTATGGTGTAAGAAGTGGGAGGGGCTGACTACGAATGATGATGGTGCCAAGCTAGGGTGTATGATATAGTGCTGGGAGAATGTTAAATTCCAAACCAATATAAGTCACTGTCATACAACCTCTCGTCCAATATCCTTGCATGCATGGGTGAGCTTATATAAGCCATGCATTGGGTATACTTTGGTTGAATCCCGTCTTGCATGCATTCTTCCGGCCGGTTCATATTGGGAAATGCGCATTATTGTGTTTGTGACCTTCATGTAAGTCATGGGGTGTATTGGGTTGTGCTCATTTCTTACCCCAAAGAATCTCATCAAGTAAGATAAATTGTTCATGGCATAACTAATCATGCTAACTGCATACAGTGCCCCCATCGCAGCTAACTTTGTAGCTGAAACAATCACAAATATTTTCGATGAAGAGATAGTGCTATACCTGTATAGTCTACGTTACATTTCTTAACAAAATTGCAGGCATGTGTCTTTAATAATTTTTGATACCTTTCATTACTTCAAAAGCTGTCTTACAAAAGACCAGCTTTTTAAAATTAAAGCATATAACTATCTATCATATAGCAGATAGGTATTTGTCTTATGGTCTCCTACGTGTGCATACACATGTGTATTCTACAATTTTGTGAAAGCAATGTAGTGGCAAGTTATACTAACATTAAAAAAATCACCAAATAAACTTGCTATACAGTATGACATCATTTCTCAACACGCATGCATGTCAAGCCATAATAATATATGCTGTTAAACCCAATATTGATGAGCATGCACCTGTTTGTAACATGCATGGTCATTGCAGCTTGAGACTTGACCAAGTGGTCCTATTATAGGAACAAACAGTTGGCATATTTGAACAGCTATACTAAGCTGATAAAATCATCAATCACACCATTTGAGAGAGTATGTCATAGGCAATACCCTTATCCCTCCTGCTTATACATATGAAAACACTATAGAGGACACAGGATGTAGGAAAACAGCAAATGACACCACAAACTATAAACTATCCTGAACCACACTCTAACAACAACCAGTATAGCTCAGTATATATAGGATGGTAGCCAAATTGCTATAAATATAGAGAGGGAAGTAGAGTATGTTGTACACTACTTCATATCCTTAAGGAAACTTGGTTTTCGTTTAATTTAATTGCGGTATCTTAATTCTTCACAACAGGAGTGGTGATCTGAAACATTTAAAATTTTCCATGATATAAACAAGGACCATGGTATGCGTTGTATAGACTTCTAATTGTATTGAATTTAATAGTAACATAAAGACTAATATACACCATAATATTAACTGACCTTTGTATGATGGAGGGATATTAGTATAGTGTTACTAAACCATAGCTATTTGCATGTATGAATGTCGATGTTATATATAAAGCAGCATATACAGTAGTTGATGCATAGGAATGGTTGTTTTTTGTATGCATGCTCTGCTGTGATTGTGAGTTGCCATATACATAAATACAGATGAACTGCTCATGGAGAGTCTGAGTAGAGGTCATAGTTATGGGAGGTGCACGGAAACATGTGCTTGAGTACATATTAGATGATGTTACGAAAAGATACACTTAATTTAAAACATCAGGTGCATGATGAATAATTTTTTTAAAGAAGTATATCCAGCTAATTAACTCACCTTTACACATTTCAGGTCCCATTTTGAGTGCTGACTCGATTCAGGCTTACATTGAGTGTGTATCCAGTTACATTGGTAGAGTGCTTCTGATCTGTATAACGTATATACTACTCTGGGAGTCACAATCATAAGTTTTTGTACAATAATGATTCAAAAGAACTTAATTATCAACCACATGGGGCAATGTCTGCTTGAACATGAGGTCTTGACCAACTATTTGTACTGCTGGTACACCAACTTGAAGTTAATTGTACCATCAGTCCCACTATAGCATCATTGCATGTTTACACAAAGTCCAGTTATATACTAAAAAGGACATACCCCGTCACTTAAGAATCACTATACTACTATAGTATATACACTACTGCGGACATATAGGCAAAACGGTGCACTGATATTGTGCAGATCCATCTATCCTCATATAATCACACATCTACACAGCACATTTATAGTGGATATAACTAATGACTCACTTTTACTGCTGCATGCATGGTGACTGCTTTAGAGATCCTTAGGTTCAACCTATGTATATGATATACTACCCATCAATATTATAATACTGTATACTTAACATGCACTGTTATCGTAGTCATCCAATGCTGACCATATTGCCATAAACATTACCAGCATTAGAATTATATAAATGTATTTCATATAGTTTACCTGTATACATGAACTTGGCATCGTAATGACTCAATAACCATCTACCAATGACAGTTGTCTCAGCTTCAGTGGGAGGCATTACCCTGCCCTGCACTACTGCAATTAGCATTTACACAAGTCCTCAATGATGTTCTGCTGCATGCATACAGCTCAGTAAACAAACATTTACAAATTAATTAATATAGCAATGAGAATATGAGTCCATGCACAGGTTGCCATGCATAGTATAAGATGCACTCTATGTAGTCTAAAACAAGCAGACATTTAGCTCAGTAATCCTCTAGGCAACAGTATAGTCTATAGCTATGTACTTTTTAAAGTTTTGGAAATGCAAAAAACATATAGGGCGTGGTCAATTAAATACGAAAAAGATATATAATATTGAAACATAACAGCTTGTATGAAATAATGCCGTGCATGTGCTATAGGTTAATTCATGTAACAATAATCATCATCATCGTTGTTAACATTAAGCATGGTTTCTTTAACATCATCATGCATAAATATGCTGTGTCTGTGCAGTAGAATGCTGTGCTATATTCATTAGTTCATAATCTGAGTAAGTAGGTGGTTGAGACAATGGTGTTATAGCGCTATATCTGTCACTATTGCCAGTTATTTGTCACCTCTGCTGTTGATCTGTTTAAATAAAGATAGAGTCATACTTGACAAGGTATATAAGGTCAAAAGAATCAATCATGCATGCATTGTTTTACAATCATTCTACTGAAAGCACCTGATATTGGATTGTGAAAACCAGTGATAACTCGAACATTATCTCTTCTGTTCCTAAAAACCACCAGCACTAATAGATGTAACTGTGACATGGGTAGACATTACATATACTGTTTGGGATAGCGATTTTGTGCTCAAAATAACCATTGTAACTATGAGATAAAATTAATCATATGCATTAGCTTTTAGTATCATGTGAACTGACCTTTGTATGGACGCGAGATGCTAGTAATGTTAATAATATCATCATAGCTATTTCCATATATGGATGTTGATGTTGTTATAACTGCAGCTGATGTTAGTAATGCAGTTGATGTAGGAATGGTTGCAATTTGAATGCTCTCCTGAGATTGAGGTGCCATTGTGGATACAGATAAACTACTCATGGTGGTAGTATGAGTAGACGTAGAAGTCATTGTTACAGCAGGTGGAGTCCCTTGAGTCATGGTAGTGGGTACAGTAGATAATGTTATGATGGCTATAATATAGAGAGATGATATAATAATACATGAACATTAGGTGATTAAAATAACGGTTGTCGCAAACTATATGAGATAAAATTAATCATTATGCATTAAGCCTATAGTTCGCTTAGCAGGACGTTATGTTGATGCTGGAAGTAGACTATTTCAATGTAAACGTTGTGTCAAAAAGGTCAAATCGCCCACACAACATCGCATTAGCATAATATTGTGAACTAGGCTTTATAGCCTTTAGTATCATACATGTGAACTGACCTTTGTGTGATGGATGGATGCTAGTAATGTTAATAATATCATAGCTATTTCCATATATGGATGTTGATGTTGTTATAACTGCAGCTGATGTTAGTGATGCAGTTGATATAGGAATGGTTACGATTTGAATGCTCTGCTGAGATTGAGTTGCCATTATGGATACAGATAAACTGCTCATGGTGGTAGTATGAGTAGATCCAGAAGGCATAGTGACAGGTTGAGTCCCTTGAGTCATGGTAATGGGCACATTAGATGATGTTATGACAGCTATAAAATAGAGAGGTGATATAATACATGCACATGAACACCACGTGATCAAAATAACCACAGTAGCTATGAGATAAAATCAATCATATAAATTAGTTTTTAAGGCGGATTCACACTACAAATATAACGAAACCTAACATTAATTGTAACGAAAGCGAATACACGGAAAGAGTATGAATTGTTAACAGAATAGAAAAAATTTCAATTCATTACATTACGGTAACGATTCATATACTCTTTCCGTGTATTCGCTTTTGTTATGGTTAACGTTACGCTTAGTTACGTTTGTATATAGTTTCCCTCAGTATCATGTGAACTGACCATTGTATGATGTATGAATGCTAGTAATGTTTATAATATCATAGCTATTTCCGTATATGGACGTTGGTGTTGTTATAACTGCAGCTGAAGTTAGTGATGCAGTTGATATAGGAATGGTTACGTTTTGAATACTCTGCTGAGATTGGGTTGCCATTGTGAATACAGATGATGAATCACTGTTCAAGGTGGTAATATGAGTAGATCCAGAAGTCATAGTTACAGCAGGTGGAGTCTCTTGAGTCATGGTAGTGGGAACATTAGATGATGTTATGATGGCTATGTATTACAGAGAGGTGATTTATAATACAGATGAACATTAGTGATCAAAAAACCATTGTAACTATGAGATAAAATTAATCATTATGCATAAAGCCTATAGTTCACTTAGTACGACGTTACATTGATGCTGGAATAGAATCCTATAGTCTATTCCAATGTAAATGTTGCGTCAAAAAGGTCAAATCGCCCATGCAACGTCACACTATAGCATCATATTGTGAACTAGGCTTTAGTCTTTAGTATCGTGTGAACTGACCTTTGTATGATGGACGGATGCTAGTAATATCATAGCTATTTCCATATATGGATGTTGATGTTGTTATAACTGCAGCTGATGTTAGTGATGCAGTTGATGTAGGAATGGTTACGATTTGAATACTATGCTGAGATTGAGTTGCCATTGTCAATACAGATGATGAATCACTGCTCATCATGGTGGTAGTATGAGTAGATCCAGAAGTCGTAGTGGCAGGTGGAGTCCCTTCAGTCATAGTAGTGGGCACATTAGATGATGTTATGACAGCTATAATAGAGAGGTAATACAATACACATGAACATCAGGTGATGAATTTATGACTGTATTAATTTTAGCTAAATAATCAACTCACCTTTACACATAGGAGTTATGGTGTAATTCCATTGTCCTGTAGTTAAGCACTCTACTGATCCACTGGTACTGTCCTGCAGTTCATAACCATTGATACAGGAGAGAGTTAGTACTGTACCCACTATATATAGCCCATCAGATGGATGGACAGCACCATTTACCAATTCAAACTGACTGCATCTCCGTACACAATGTGGAGGGTCACCTGACCACTCCTCGTTAGCCGTACATATTATTGGTTCACTAGTTCCATTGATAATGAATCCCTCATTACACTCGTACACTACAACAGTCATGAATGGATAGCTATTATCAGAGGACTCATTATATGTTCCATTGGCTAAAGTGGGCGGGACACCACAAGTCACTGGCCGACATTCAGGAACAGGGTTACTCCAAGATCCATTAGCTAGGCAAGTAATAGAGTTATTGAGGGTTGCCAGCATGTACCCTGACAGACAATCAAAGGTTAAAGTTGAATTGTACGTATTTTGTGAATAATTCCCCAACTTGTATCCATTATCAGATACACCAGGATCACCACAGTTTACAGGGTCACACATTGGAAGGCTACCATTCCATGTCATATTGGCCATACACATTATTGCATTATTACCAGTTAGAATATAGCCTGGGTTACAGCTGAAACTAACAATGGATAGATACATAAACCCATCTTCCCCCACAATTCGGTTCCCATTATCTGGTATCCCGGAATCACCACAGTCCACTCCACTACACTGTGGTGTTACTGATGTATTCCAGGTCATATTGACTCCACATGTTATAATAGTGTCCCCTGTTAGATCATAACCCTCATTAGAGCTATAGGATATACTAGATCTGTATGTATACGAATCACCATGCACTTGACCATTGGATAGGGATTGGGTTGGTGGGTGAGTACAGTTGAAGAGTTCACAAAAAGGCTGTGTCCCATTCCAGGTTCCATTCTGAGTACAGACTTGATTCCGGTTCCCAATGAGTGTGTATCCAGTTATGTTACATTGGTAGAGAGCTTCGGATCCATATAGTGTACTGGAATAACTTACATAGCCATTAGGGATACTACTAAGGGAACCACAGTCAATAGTTTCTATGAAACATCAAAAATAACTAAATAATCAACCTGATGAGGCATATATATACCAATATCTGCTTGAACATTAAGTCTCGCGTAAAATATTTGTGCCACCAGTAGAGCAATCTAAAGCTTTAGCAGTCTTGTCAGCCTCAGTATCCCCACAGAGTCCATAGGCTGTATTATGAATGACATAGCCTACCACTTGTGAATAGCCACTACTGGGGATATAAGCACCCACTACACTACCACTGGGGACATACGCAAACTGATCCACTGATACTGTGAGAGATCCACCTTACACACATAATCATATAATTATATTATACACACACATGCAGTTATATAGTTGATAACTCACTGTTACTACTGGTGAGATGCTTCAGAGATCCTTCAACCTATATGTATTGGTGATGATCACAAATGTGTACCCATCATTTTTGTAATACTATATACATTGTACTAACCAATTCATAATTATTGTAGTCATCCAATGGTGACCACATTGCCAGATACACATTACCAGCACCAAGAGATTTATATACGTATATCTCATACTGTGTCAGTTTACCACTACATGAGCTGGGCACACGATGATTCAATAGCCATCTACCAGAGACAGTTGTCTGGGTTTCAGTAGGAGGCAATTCCCCTGCACTGCAATCAGCTTTTGAACCTGTACACAAAACAAGTGAAATGCATTGCCAGATAAATTCTGTAAACAAACCTAGCTGTAGTACAAATTAATAGCAATAGCAATATGAGTCCACAGATTACCATCCTCTGCTCAGTAAAGATGCCTTCTATAATGCAGACAGTTTTGTTTTCTGTAAGCTAAACTATATATAATAGTCTAGCTATACTGTTAAAAAGCCTTATATCTATAAATACTGCAAAAATGTATACGATGTGCATGGTCATATAAAAACAGTCAGTAATGAATAATGTAAATACCATCAGGTTCATGCAAATTATTTATCATTGTCATCATTGTTAACATCAAGTTACGGTATAAGTATGCTGTATCTGTGCAGTGGATTGCTGTGTTAGCTCATAATTTGATTGATTATTATCATCACATATACTGCTGCATTCATTGTGTGTTGACCCTCTTGCCTATAACTTTATTCTCATCATGTGTGATATCCTGTGGTTGATAATCTGGTGAATGCATGTATATTACTGTTGATAATGGTTGCAGTAGGTGATTGTCCCCCAATAACACACCCCCAATAACACACCTCCAACTCCAGGTTACACTGAAACAATTAATCTCTCAACATGAACATCATTGAACACCTTGGCTGTATCAGTATACATGCATCTAGAGATGGTGATGTGGAGTGAGAAATGGAGAGAGGAAGAGAGGGAGATAGAGAGAGGAAGAGAGAGAGAGGAGATAAGAGAATTTTATCACACTGAGCAGGTAGAGAATATTCATTGACACGTGTTTAGAATATTCATGCATGTAATAATAACATGCACATGATGTGCACACTGACACATATACATGTACATATTTGTATACTCTCATCATGTAATGCATGTATCAAGTCCTATAATTAAGATAGCCATTTTGATGACACCGTGATGTTGAGGGTGATGACCTCAGTTATATATACTGTTCTTCTCATACCGGGGACTCATTCTACTTAAATGCAACCCATCCTCCATATTTGATTAAGTCAACCTCAGAATAATTAGCCTGTTCTTATGAATTGTATGACAGCTTCCCTCTATATATATAGTCATTGATTATTTATAAGATAGTCTGATTCTAAATTCGGTATAATAACTCACTGAGCAGTAATTGCATGCGGTTGCTTAACTGAACTATAATTAATGAAAAGTTCTTACACAGTTGTGTGTTAAAACAATAATTTAACACACTACGTTGTGTAGTCCATCATAATAGCTCACCAATTAAAGGTATCAGTGTAGTAATTATATACATTAAAATGTGTTATAGTTGCCACCAGCTTCCAATAGCAGTAATAAATTTTCAGTATTATAGCACACTTGCAATATGTTAAAATGAAACAACATAGTATAACAATGTAATTTTAGCCTACCAGTCTTCTGTGTATCATATAGTAACAGAACAAAAACTAGAATTAACATAATAAAGGTTAATAAATGCAATAACTAATTCATAATTAATAAAAAAATTATTGAAATACCACTAGGGAGGCGCACATTATGCTGGAATTTCTTTAAGAATAATGGGCTTGGCTTCTGATAGAAAGAATTTTAGGCCTTTAATTGCTGAACACACCCTCCTTTCATTAAAATACACTGAATAATCAGTCTACACTAAACTGATTAATCACAATATGGCTGCTTTTTGTGGCTTTCACAGTTTGTTTAAATGAGACACCTCCCATTTTTTGTTACCAGCTTCATATTCTTCAAAAGAGGACACAGATGCCAGTCAATTAACAATAAAGCCTATGCTTCATGAAAATATATGCATGCATTTTTTTGAGAATAATGGGTAAATGATTCAAGAATAATAGGTATATCATAGGAGAACAAAGGAATAGAATTTTAGGCAATTTAAAAAGCATAATGTGCGCCTCCCTAAATACCACACTGTGCTTATAATTAACGTAATTAATGACTATAATTATTATTAAGGTTAAATACACAGCCAAAAACGAAACAATGAAAAGGAAGCAATGAAAAATATTAATAATAATTATAACTATTATAAAGGCATTACAACACACTGGATAACTAAGAACAACAAGATATTAGCTAATAGTAACTTCACTGGTGCTGTGAAGGGGTATACTCAATGACCCATAACTTGGTATGTCATTGAATGTAATATGACTCATTTTGCGTCTTTGTTTGTATTTCTCTGACTTCCAAAATACAGACTGCCTCATTCTGTGATTTGAACATCTGATAAAGTCAAGTATATGATCAAAATTATTTAAACATATAAACAGCACTGAACTCACACTTGTCGACCGATCCATGTGACCAAGCATGCTATACCCACAAGTAACGGAATGTAGTAAATTGCTGATAAAAGTATCGACAATTCAGTGAAAGCAACTGCCCCAGTATAACACTTTGGTATGCTTTCAGTGCTGTTGACAGAGTTAATAATACCAGCTAAGGAATCCTGGAAGAATGGAATTAGTCTTTAACGCTAATAGAGTTAGAAGCATTACCAGCAGCCCCAGCTCAAGGAAATTAACGGCTCTGGACTTATATGGTTTCCAATACCCATAAATTATCGTCAAAGACATAACGATTAGCAGAAGTAAGGACTATAGCTAATACATAATTAATATATAATAGACATTACACCCCAATTGTGCATGTTTATACCAAGTATACATTTGATTAATCCCGGGGGCGATTACTGAATATCACTGAGTGTGTATACAGATAAAAACAGTCGGTGTATGATATGTGGTTTGTCCTTTAGTAAGCCATATAGAGATAAGTAAAAAAATTTAATAGTGTTAACGTTAATATATCATCCCAATGGTGTTATTAGTACATACAGTGGAACCCCTGAAATCAGAACACTCTGAAATAAGGACACCTCTGTAATCAGGACACTTTTTGTTGGCCCAATGGTGTCCTCAGTAAAGGGGTTCCTACCATATAGTTCACAAAAACATCAAAGGGCTGACAGGGAGGATATAGGCCACATATCCCTGACAAGCGGGATCGATGATATGATAAAAGGAGAAATATATGACACCCATGCACTGCATGTTTGTGGTTGATACAAACTACAACCTGCTTTGGGTAAAACGTAGATCTCTGTTGCAAGAAATGATCGGAGTTATTTATACCACTATAGTAGAGTGAAAAACGATCTTTACAGTGAGCTGCAATACAAAAGATTCTGCATGTTGTAGTACCAGAGGGAAACAAATGCTTAAAAAAAAACGACAAAAGTTCACACTTTTATTGATGATCGCATCCTGTATCACTAGTACAAATGCTTTGATCTCTATATCCACTCGACGAATCATGTATGCTCCACTCGATCAATGATGTTGAATACACGTATGCTCTGGCACCCATCAGTTGTAGGTGTACTTTTGGCAGTAATCACCTCCCATACTAGATTACACTAGACCAGTATCAGTATGTACGTGTAAGCCTTCATCACTGAGCCATGCCAAAAAGCAGGGAGAATGTCAGAACGATATAAGTAGAGTGAGCAGTCTTAGAACTTGCGTAGAGCCATAGAGACAGTAATGTGTATAAGTACCACGTGTGTAGTACTTCACTCAGTGACAAAATAGATCTAATTATATTGTATATAATACACTATAAAAGGGTGTGTCATGGGTGTGTCTCAGTTAAAAAAGATGCTCAGATTTATTAATAAAAGATGAACTAGTCATGCACCGGCATTTTTACAAAAATGAAAAATGATTTTTGTGTTATATCTTTGCAGTCATTTTTGAAATGCAAAAAGGAACAATTTTGTTATTTCAAACAAACGAATAAATAAAAAAAATGGAAAAAGATTGAATTTTCTATCAGTTGCTTTTCAAAATAAAAATGCAAAAAGGAAAGGTGATTTAATTTTCGTGTCATCATTATTTTAAAATAAAAATGAAAAAATGAGAAATGATTTTTTGTGATCAATTTTCTCATCAGTAATCCGTTTTTAAAATAAGAGATGAAGAAATGGAAAACGATTGATTTTTTACAGTCATTTTTCAAAATGAAAAAAGCATAATAAAAAATGATTTAATTTTCTTGTCGTCATTATTCGAATATAGTCTACACAACAAAAATTTTTGTAATCAATTTTTCAAAATCATTTTTCAAAATAAAAAAAGAAAAAAGATTGTTTTATTGCTTTTCATTTTGTCGTTCAAATAAAAGATGAGCAAAAAAGCACATTTTCATACTATTGAAACACAAAAAAATGTTTGGCACAAAAATACACCAACCGTGTATGTCAGCAATTAAGCTCATGCATTTAGATCTATGATGAGATTTGGCTTAGAACAATCTTGGACCACTCCAAACAGATGTGAACATGCATCAGTATCCAATATCATATACTGATAATTATAGGAAGTGTGCATTCAGTGGCGTGTGATGAATGCATATAAATACTGTGTATATGTGCATGTAGTTCTTGCATATTGACAGTACATACTTGCTATCTGCATCTCGTAAACCAGGCTCAAGTGCATGATGACTGAAAGGCAACTAAATCCAACTAAGAGGTTTGTTTATGATGTAGTGGTACAAATCGAGCAAGGAAAAATTAGCATTCCGGATCAACTCGATGGAATATTTTTAACGACACCAGCAGCTTGTATCGTAGAGCAGCGAGAAAAGGTGGTCATTAGATCAGATGATGTGTTCATAGCCACCTATCCCAAGTGTGGTACAACGTGGACACAGCAAATTGTTAAGTTGATAGTCCATGATGGAGTAGAGACGGGAGTTAATTGTGATGTGTTTATTCCTTGGCATGAGCATATGACCTTGGATGAGATAGAATCAATGGCTTCCCCACGTTTTTTCAAGAGCCATCTTCCTTACCACCTAATGCCCGGTGGAGGGGATCCTGAGAACACTAAAGCCAAGTACATCACTGTGATCCGCAACCCTAAAGATGCCATTGTTTCGCGCTATAGCCATGAAAAAGGATTACTTCCAGCAAAAATTCTTCAATCAATGGATTCATTTTTCGATACATGGACGAGTGGTGAAACAAGATATGGTCCATTCTATTCCCATTTCCTTAGCTGGTGGGCTCATAAAGATGCTCCTAATATTTTGGTACTGACATATGAAGGAATGAAGAGGGACCCTCGCTCTGCTGTTACTACCATTGCTAGGTTCTTAGGGTACAACCTTACTGATGAAATCATTGATAAGATTGTCACTGATACCTCGTTTGATAAGATGAAAAACAACATGACCGCTAACAAAGAAGAATACCATGTCCTGGGAGACAGGAGCATGAAGTTCATGCGTAAGGGAATCATAGGTGATTGGAGGAATGTACTAACAGATGAGCAATCTGCCAAAATAGATGCTATTGTAACTGAGAAGATGAAAGGCAGTGGAATAGTGTTTGACTATGGAGATAATGACTAGTATTTAATAACACGAGTGTTTAATTGCATGCATGGTTGTATAAGCGTGAATGCCATATAATTTTGCAAGAATAAACTTAATTTTATATAGCTTGCTATAACAAAAATTTATGAACTCGTCAGTTCTTTTTGTTACTTATTATTTTAATGCATGCATTGAAGTATGTAGTTATAGCTTATGCATGGAGGGCTTGTAATCTACTGGCATACCACTTTGTATAGTGCAAAGATTATAATGCAAAACTACACAATTAAACCCATAAACTGCTTTAACCGGCCACTCTTATTGCACAGTGCATGGAAAGACAAGAACCATAGTGCAATGACAGGCATATAGGTTGGTCCTGCGGCATGCAACTCATGATCAGTAAAGAAATGATTAAATTGCTAACATTTCAAGTTATCCAAGTGACATATCATGCCATAAGGCAGCAGGTATATTATTAGTATTATTATTATTATTATTATTATTATTATTATAAACAAAGCAAAAATACACAACAAAGTAAAATTATTATTAGTATTACTATTATTATTATTCAATTATTATTATTATTATAAGTATATAACATGAGTATAATGAACAAGTGATAAATGGAGGAATAAATAAGTGATTATGCTTTTATTATTAATTAACATACATAGAAATGAGAATGATTGATAACACTAGTGATATGTAATTAAAAAATGCCTGAATTAAAGCAAAAAGTGGAAAAAAAATTGGTGTATAAAACATAACAAAGAAAGACTGAGTACATGTACAAACTAAGCTAAAAATGAAAATATAAATCTATATTGCTGACAGTCATTCTGCATGGTGAGGACATCGATCCAAGGATAGCAGCAGCATTACCACACTGAACAGCTAAACTAATGTGCTGGCAAAGGTGAAATGATGATAAGGGCTCCAAGGTGACCTCTGCCACCAACCGACCAAGCTTACGGATGAATTCCCCAGCTGCCTGACCATACGAACCCAAAGTCTCCACAGCAATAGGGGTAAAGTGGTAATGATGAAGGAGGCTGGAATATTTCCAATTTAATGGAATGGAATTCCAATGGAATTTTCTGCCTCATTAGCCACCAATCCCAGCTTCCCGGGAGGCCATAGCAATATAAGGGGGTGCAAGAGTGTCCTCCAGGCAGGTAACATCCCACACCAATGCTCTATACCCTGACTCCATGGAATGAGAGTAGCTCCATTCGGCCGCTTGCCATCAACCCGCAGAATGCCCGGAGGCTCAAGGTGAAATGGAATCCTCACCGATGGCAGAGTTCTCTTTATGATGTCATTCAGAGTGCATGCACGATGTGGAATGGCGAACGTGATGACCTTTACTGAACTTACACTTGAGACCATGTATACCGAGGTGATCGACTTCCTCACTACAATAAAAACAACAATGCATGGGGCTGACAAAGGGGTGCACCTAATCGAAGCTACACGAATGACCTCATTGTCCATACGCAAGCCAAGAGTGGACACTTGGTGGAGCACTAAGCCAAGCGCCAGATTCCTTACGGGCAGAGGCTAAAAGGTGAGCACGAGTGGTAGGAGAGGTGGCAGAATTGAGAAGGGATTCATAAATTTAACCCATATCCCAAACCGATTGTTGGTGATGAGACTCCGGTGATGGAGGATCAATGTCCAAGTCCCCTTTCCAAGCCAAAATAGCAGCATCAATGCATGAATGGATTGGGTAGACCCCTCAACTCAGAGGGAAGAATGGACTGCACTAGTTCTTCACATCTCGCAGCAGAAACCAAATATATAGGCTGAAGTGGCAAGCACAAATGCGGAACGCACACCCAAACCACCCAATTTGATTGGGAGAGAAGTCTGTTGCCATGACACCTCAGATAGTGACACATTTGATATGGAACTCAGGAGATCCCGTAGAACATGTATATGTAAGTATATGCCCTGATGTGCATACACTGCATGCAGTGCATGCATATATTACTATAGTGCTCCTCCAGTGAGTGGGCCATGCTGCATGCAGTTATAATGATAATTGTGAAGGGATTGCCATGGCTTTATGAACAGGCTGCCCATACCGCCAATCTGATAACTCCATATACTTTGGGGAGATTTGCTTCACTGATTTGCAAAAAAAATGCATCTGCATGCAGGCCATATACACAAGCAAGAAATAGCATATCTTAAACTATGTATAATAATTCAATACAATAATAATGTTTATAGAAAATCTGAATTGGTAAAGCAAGCTATATATTATACTGATTTAACTATTTATAAATTATTCAAGTAATTCAGTAACTTTAATCTTCATTGTTTGGTTTTTTTCCTCTTCTTCATAATCAGGTAGATACCATTAACTGGTGCCATTGTTATCACATGATTGAGTTTTAAAGGCTATTATAAGAAATAAATGTATTTTATACTGTGCATGTTTTACTATATACCTTATAGTGTACTGAAGCCTTTTATATACATGTAATAAACTTTATTATTATGTCATTATAATTTAATTAACTAATTATTAATATTCATTGAGTCAGAACACATGGTTTTTATTTAATATACTTTTGGAGTTTGTCTTGTTTAACGTTCGTTTTTTTATCCTTCTTAATCGGTTAAAGTTAAGCAATTAGAAAACATTACATTGGTAGCAGAGGATGGCTGACCGTCACATTGTATTGCCAAACTGTTTTAAAGAGGGAGATATCACCGAATGGCTCCAGAAGTTTTCAATTTGCGCCACAGCAAACGGGTGGGACAAGGGCGTGCAGTCTAAGAAAATACCAACAGTTCTTGAAGGTGTTGCGTTGATGACGTATCTAGAGATGCCAGAAGACGATAAGAAAGAC
>JAYJLX010038749.1:0-15363 GCA_036873525.1 Chalinula nematifera
TCTCTCTCTCTCTCTCTCTCTCTCTCTCTCTCTCTCTCTCTCTCTCTCTCTCTCTCTCTCTCTCTCTCTCTCTCTTCCTTATACATGGTGTAGTGTAATCGAACCACATCACTGACTAGATTCATGGAGTCTATCCATAGTCCCTGTCGAAGGTTTATCAGTGTGATAGGAGCAGGTTGTTCGGTTGCTTCAGAACCTGTGGCTGAAATATCTCAATACTGGGGACTATCAGTGGTAAGTACACTATTGGGGGACCTATCAGTGGTGGGTTACTGGTCAATGGTGGGTCACTGGTCAATGGTATGTTACTGGTTATTGGTCAATGGTGGGTTACTGGTCAATGGTATGTTACTGGTCAATGGTGGTTCGCTGGTTATTGGTGTGTTACTGGTCAAAGGGTATGATACTGGGACTGTTAGTGGTACATGGGTTTCTGGTCAATGGTACATGTATGTCACTGGGGACTATTGATCTGATACGTGGGTTATTGGGGAACTATCAATGGGTGGGTTACTATTGCATGGTCGCTGGTATGCTACTTGCAGTGGCATGTGGGTTACTGGTCAATGGTGGATTACTGGTATAGCAGATCATGGAATGCTTATGTTGTCATTCAACCAGTGTTTGTAGTTGTTAAGTAGGGTAGTTTTGATAATATCTAGAGTAATTTTGATATCAAATGAATTCCTTAAAAGTTGCTAAAACCTGATACACTTGTCATTAGTATATGGTTCGTAATGGTTCATGAGGTTAGAGGTGAGGGAGAGGGGTTAACATTTGGGAAGAAGAGCAAAGTATCCGAGGGAAATTACCAACAGACTTCTTATGCAATTATAATGTCTGAGATTGCATTGTTCGACATCATCACAGCATTTGCCTGCAGTTTCCCTTTGATCTTGGAAAATATCACAGTACTAAAACATTTCCTCCCACATGACCACATCTAATTAAGTATTATTGCTGCTACCTGCACCTCCTACCTCATGCTCTGTGTGTGCGTGTGTGTGTGTGTGTCACTGGTATGGGTTTGTATTCAACATTCCCTCCCACACCTAATTTAGTGTTACTACTTACGCTATGTGTGGACACATGTCTCACCCTTTACTATGCTTGTGTGCTAGGCATGCATGAGGTTTCTGTGGCTATATTGACAATTTGTGATGCTTTCTATCAATACATTAGTGATGGTGATGCAAAAACCAATCTTTTTATTACTATTTTCTTACTTTATATCATCAATTTCAGGTGTCGTATTTGTCTAATTCGAATGATTTCAGGAGTTCTCGTAACTTTCCCCAGTTTATTCAACTTTTCCCATCGGAAGCTAACCTTGCCCCGAGTATTGCAGGGAGCATCATGAGCTTCGGTTGGAAGCAAATCGCTGTAATAACACAATCAGAATCAATATTTATTTCAGTAAGTCTCACAGCTAGCTAGCTAACTGTATAGTCATGTATGTAGTCTTCCTTTTTCTTGTGAAGCCAAATTTGTAATAATTCCAGCTGCTATTGATTTGTGTGCTTATTTGCTACCACTAACTACAATGCTAGTGTGACTGTTCTAATTTCCTTGTCACCTTTTTGTATAAAGGGTTGGGTAATCAGGGATTTAATCTAATTAGCCTTGTCGTTATAGACTCGTGACAATATCACTGAAGAGCTGTTGAGGTTTAATATTTCCGTGTTGGAGTCTACCACCATTGACACACAAACAAGTGATGTTGCATCTATACCTAATTTATTCGTAAGCTGCTGTAGATATTGTTCTATTCATTATTGTCGTGACATTTCCTACCTCTTTCCTTTTTTGGTTGTTTAATTATTGATTCATGGAATTCTCTTAAGGGTGACAATTATATATATATATCGTTTTGTTTTCTTTGCTTATATGCAGCCGGTGAGTGGCCATATTTTTTTGGTGAACACTTATGAAGACAAAGCAAGACAAGTGCTCTGTGAGGTAAGCAACGCCTCCTACCTTCACTAATAAACAACTGCCTCGTTAGCTGGTACACAATGTGTTGCTGGTGGAACCCACCACTGATTGTGTCCTAGCTGCTATCCTTGTTCGTTATGTACACGCATGTAGCTAGGCTTTTTCCTTGAATGTACCTTATTCTCACTATTAATTGTGTGTACTTAATTAAGAGCGATTTTTCAATATTTCTCAATTAACAT
Organism: Chalinula nematifera; assembly: GCA_036873525.1. Lineage (NCBI taxonomy): Eukaryota > Metazoa > Porifera > Demospongiae > Haplosclerida > Chalinidae > Chalinula > Chalinula nematifera. The sequence continues at coordinate 2,178 of JAYJLX010038749.1, forward strand.
GTACTAAAAATAGCGTTTTTATAAATTTATTGCAAACTCATAACAGTTAATTAACAAATTAACGCATACTAAATTTAGCAAAAAATTATATAATTGCTAAAAGCGCCAAATATAGTACACGCAATTAATAGCAAGAATAAAGTAGATGTTATGTATGGCAATGCATTCATTAATTAGATATGTGCCACTTTAACTGAATTACTTTTTGTCAGGAGTCTATCCTAATATGTCATTCGCCACTACGTGTATAGGTGCTTACTGTGGGTGACCTTTTCCATTATGTGTGTAGGCATACTGTAGATGTTTTTAAGTGTATAGGCATGCTACAAAGGTCTCTAATTATGTATCGATGACCTTTCCCCATTATGTGTGTAGGCCTACTGTAGAGGTCTCTAATTATGTATGTAGGCGTACTGTAGTGGTCTTTAATTATCCTTTCTCATTATGTGTGTAGGCGTATCGTAGAGGTCTCCATGGGCCCAATTATCTATGGGTGACGTTTGCCTGGTATAGTACGTACTGGTGGCGGATGAGAAAGGATCCAGTGGTTAATCAAAGATGTACGGTTGAGGAGATGGATTATATTATTAATGGTTCAGTGTCTATTCAGCAGCTGCCTTTCGTTAGTGAGCTCAATAAAACAGTCATTGGAAATATAGTGAGTGAGCTGCTGAGGATCAATAAAATTAATCCTTTTCAGTGAATTATTTTGGTTTTTTTTTTTTGCTTCTTTTTTAAAGTCCTTTAATGAGTTTCAATCAGAGTATTATGAAAGAGCAGCCGAATATTCGTATAACAATGCTAGTACGGCCCATCTTGCTTACGATGCAACATGGACCCTTGCCCTTGCTCTGGACAAAGCTAACCGGAAACTTGAGACAGGAGACCTCGGAGAATGTGAGGGATTCAGCATGGGAGATAACTCATCACTGGGGGACTGGGATTATTCTAGGAACTCGACTGTGGGATGTCTCGTGTATCAGGAAATGTTGAAAACCGATTTTGAAGGACTATCGGTAAAACCATTGAATAATCAATACTGTTCACCTCAATTCATAGGCAATATTATTCAGTTCTTGTATATATGAACAGTGTATCATAGCAGAGAGTGCCATCAATGTTGCATTATACCATTACTGTGTGTGCATATTGTGTACATATGCTGTGGTATATGTGCATTATGTATGTACTGTGCTTATATACTAGTATGCACATATTGTGTGTTACATACTGTTTATATAGCTATTGTATAAAGATCGGTAGTGTAATAGTTACTTGCATGCCTTTCCCTTTTTTAGGGTTATGTCAGGTTTGATGTCAATGGTACCAGGGCAGACACTCCCATCACGATCTCACAATATCGGCAAGGTGCGCTGTGTATTGATAGTGATATCCTCCATTGTTAGAGGGAATGTATTTATCATAACTGCTACTATTGGTGTAAGAGTATGATTGATACATTGTTTATTCTATCGCCATAGGTCAGCTAGTTCAGGTAGCAGTTACTCAAAATAATCAAGTGGTGTATGTGAATGGAGAAACCACAGAACGACTGTTCCCTGGTTAGTCTTAAAGCTTTCTTCCAGTGTCTATTTTAGGGGGTAAATTACATTATAAAATCTAATGTAGAAATGCATGTGATCGAAAAGTACGAACTGTTTAGCTTTGAGCGTCACATTAATGAATCATACTTCCTGTGTATTTGCTCATGTTGTGTTAAGTTTGCTATGGTATATTCGCATTGAGTTAAGCTCTTCATTAGAATTCAGTGTCAATCGGTGCTATCCATACAGTTTTTCTTTTATGTGCCTTTGATGTGGTTAGCAAGTACAGCAGTCTCTCCCGTAAGTTCTGCTTCGTTTAACAGCCAATCAAAATAAATTATATACCAAAAAAAAGCGCTGGTTTTGCTGCTGATTCCAATGATATACCGTAAACGTTGAAATTTTCAAGTGGCTTTTATTTCACTAAAAATGATGTTTGAATAGTATAGAAAATATTTGCGGGATTAAATTTTGCGAAAATATTCAATAGTGAATTATTAACCACATGAAATTATGAACTACATGCATGTAACTAAAGATTATTAATTATCAAACATATATAGTTATAATAAAACAATATTTCACGAGTAAAAATTTCACGATCTCGGTTCTATAGCGAATATAGCAAAATTTAATACACTGTGAAAATTTCAACATTTACGGTATATAACCTAAATCGATCAATTTTCAGCTGTACAAATTCTCATATTTTTAATTTTCATGTACTTTATTTTTAGTGGATTGAGGCCAGTCTGTAGACTAGCTCTATACTGTATAAACAATTTTCATTGTGTTTAATTTTCATTGTTTGAAGCATAAACGAAAATAAAACCACAATGAAAAATTCCCTATTTACGGTAGAGTATTTTTGATTTGCATGTAAGACAAAAAAGTTATTAACAATTCAATTGAGTGTGAATATACTATAGTGTAAATCTGTACCTTAAATTTCCTTTTTTCAATCCTCTAATTGATGTATTTTATATTCATTTTCTCCCCTCGATAAGGTGGCATTCCACCTGATGGTACTCCCATTATTGTCATAACTCAGTATCATCCCGCTCTAACTGCAACAGTATACGTGTTAGCGATTATTGGACTCATCTTTGCTGTCATTTGTCTTCTATTTATAATTTATTTCCGTCATGAAAAGTAAGCATTAGCTACATATACCCATACCATGCCAACGGGGGTAGGGGTGGAGGGGATTTGCTTTTATTTTGCTTTTTTTTTTCTGATTCTTGAATTTTAGGGTTTTGGTTTTGAGTACTAATGTTCTAAATTATCCGATCATTGGGGGTGTGGCTTTGATACTAATAGCTCTGTTCTTTCGCACGTACTCCACCAATGACGGAACAACTATCCTCGTACTATGCTACGTATGTATTTATAAACCCTTGGTTTATTAATATTAATCTCTTAATTATTATTATTTGTTTAGATGTCGCTGTGGATGACCAATATTGGGTATGTGTTGTCGTTTAGTGCTATTCTGGCTAAAATGGGTCGAATTTACTATGTTTACCATTATCCATCAAAACAGAAGATAGTAAGATGGACAGGATTTATCCCAGGCAATTAGTGCTATTTAACTGTGTGTATGAAATTATTTTTCCTCTAGAGCATCAATAACTTCCATTTGCTGAGTGTGGTTGTCATATTGACCGCAGTAATGGCAGCCATCTTGTTGGTGGGTTCGTGTGTGCCTTACACACGATTAGAGGCATACCTTGACAATGACTTGGAAAGTCCGTCAAATACAATCAATGTGGGTTAAAAGAGAATTATTAGGTTTAGGAGAGTTAGTCCAATATTAACTACACCTCCCTCTTTCCTTCCCTCCCACCCCCTCCCCTTCCCTCCCTCCCCCTCCCCCCCCCACCCTCCCTTTCTCTGTATTCATTAATTATAGGATAGAGGTGTTATTCAAGATTTCCAGTACTATAGATGCTACAGAAGTAGCTCTGCCATCTGGTTGTTTGTTATATTCTTGTACGTCAGTCTATTGCAGTTCTTTGGAATCGTACTGGTACTGCAGACAAGAAGGGTTAAAATTAAAGTCCTCAACGACTCTAAATCAGTGTCAGGAATTATCTACATCACTACCATCACTACGGTTGTGATAATGATTGTGTCTTTTGCGTTTTCAAGCTATCAGAATGGAAGTGAAGCACTTTTCTCTTTGTCTTTGATTGTTGCAAGCTATTGTGTGTTGCTCTTTACATTTATCCCTAAGGTCCATAATTATGGTTATATTAATATGGCTTATAAACCCTTTATTTATTAATTGTAATAGATGATTGATGTGTGCCGGATCCGTAGGTCAGACAGTGAACAAATATATGAACATAAAACGAAGCATTCTGTAGTGCAGTTGGAAAAGAATGGCGTCATAAAGATAGTTCCTGAGAAGGAAACTATCCAAATGCTTAATGAAGAAATAGCTCAACTTGAAACAGCCCTTGAAAGTAAAAAGGTAAACATTTAAACAAATTTATTGCAATTTTTAGTTACATCAATTTTTTTTTCTTGTAGACTCTAAGTACAATAGTTGAAACTCCTCCACCCAGTCCCAATGGTTGCCGTGACAACAGTTCACCAGATACTATTGCTGATGGTAGCACATCATCGAATAATACCACAACTGCTACTGACAATAGAGCAGACACTACTGCTACTACTAGCGCTTACAGTGAGGCTACAGTCTAGTATAATAACTGTAGTAACCCTAGCTAATGCGTGTCAGAAAACTGATATCTTGTTTATATTTAAATTCCCTTTGCTGTGTTTGTAACGTACGTTTTATGTCAAAAGTTTATTTTAATCTAGATTGTATTTTTTTTTTTCAAAAAGCTTGTACATGAAATTAGTGACAAAATATAAAAGAAAAATTTTAAATGGTGAAGATTCCTGATGAGTTAGGTTCGCTAGCTAGATGAATGCGATTAGTGTTGACTGAGCCAGGTGAACCCACATACATCACTGTGCCTTCTTCCGTAGAATGATCAATTAATGAGCCGTATCCATCTGATGAGTCATGGTTGGTATCACTGCTAATAGGGTAGGGGATCAAGAGACTTGGCCGAGGATGAGGCGATGTGGTCTCTATTATAATAATGTAAATAATTATAGAATATACATCACTTATACTGCTGTATATAGTTGGCATACATTTCAATATGCATGGTGCTAATATTCAGCATGCTGATCAAGCGTGTATTACTGAAGGGGATTTTTATGGGTTTCGTGAAAAAATTAATTTTAATTTATGAAAAAAATTTTGATAATTGACTGAGACACATGTGATTGAACTGATATAATCCTTGAGCTTGATCTAAATTTGTGCCACAGCATTCATTAATTAGTGAAATTTGATTCCTCTGAACTACCAGTATATTGCTTATCGTTGCATAACCTTGTGCATTAACCTGTACCATACATAAACTGTAATATTATGGTTTTATTATCTATGCCCTATACATGATTGCAGCACATGAGGCTTAATTGAGCGTGGGTAGTGAAATCGCATCATCAAATCATCACGATGACGAAAAATAAGCCGGAAATCATATAAGTATACAGTATACAGTTTGTGTTTAGAAGCAGTTTACTGAGCAACTATTCACAATGAGCGGCTCTAAATATAGCTACAACTTACCTTCAGTATGCACAATGTAGAGAATCTATGCAAGTTAGACTTCAGTAAACAGGTTTCCTGTTCTCCAACTTCTGGGTGAGTCATTTCTGAAAAAATCGAGCCATTGGTTGTGCAATCCAAGCTGCATACACAAGTTTATATTACTTTCTAACAGAATTCTAGTTAATAGCTTTCTGAAAGTTGTTTATTATCGAGAAAAGCAAGATAAAACTAGCTCCAGACAATTTTGTATCCCACAAGTAGGTGTAATTTTCATCATCGTGACATTTGATGATGCGTATTTTACTACCCACGTTCAATCAAAGCCTTATGAATATTCATTGCTGAAATCATGTATACACATAAACATATTATACAATACAAGTATAATAATACAAGGAGTAAGTACTATTCAACAATACAACACATGAGTAGTTATTACAGTTAGGGAAGGTTCACTGCAGAGCGGATGTATTGTATTAGGAGAGCATAATTAGGGGGTAAACCCTACAACTTCACAGCATATTTAACCATTATGTACTCTTAGTAGATTATACTATGCTTACAATATCAATGTGGTATCTCTTGCCTTCATAGTATAATGATACATTAATATAGTACAATATCTTACTACTATCATTATTGTGGTGTGGTATCTCTAGCCTTCATAGCACATGATGCATTGGTATATCCTACTACTATCAACACTAAATAGTAGTATATCTGGGTGTCATACCTTCATAGCATACGATAGGCGTATTTTCATCCTCATCAGTCAAACCTGACAACCTTCTCCTCCTACTTCTTTTCCTTCTCTTAATCCTAACAACACATGCAACCATAATCCCTATGGTTGTCACTATAATTATCATCAGCACTATTGTACCACTGAGACTTGCCACCAAGACCAGACTCTGATAGCCGTTACTGGGTTGCGTCTGCAGCCTTACTTCATACTGTCCAAATGTGCCATGGTCACCGCTATTAATGTACCAGTAACAGTAGAAGGTCAGGTTAGTGAAAGCTTGTATGTCCATTTGATTAGAGTCGTCTGTAATGTTCAGGACTATCCCTTGTTCGTAACATTCACCTTTAGTTTTGTTTACAGTAGTTGTGAAGTTCTGTATGTAGTTATAACATCTATCTCGCGTACATTTTACGCACCTTTCATATAGTTTTTCAGGGTAAACGTCATCGAATGTTTCATCATCCATGCCGTAGCAGATACCCAAGTCATTATTAGAGGACATTTTAGCGACACAAGGAAGAGACAGGACTCCATTCTGGGGTAGATATGCTAGTGATTCACTTTCATGGGGTTTAATTCTAACAGGATCGTATGATGGTGGTGCACCTAGTATAGTAAAAACATTATACTCTAAATTATTAAAACAACCACACCTTCCCAGATATACACTACAGTTATTATAGTATTTCCCCTAGTATCATATTGCAGTAATGGGGAATTCAGTGGAAACACTGATAATAATCACAAGCAACTCCACACAAAGCCCCGGCCCGGCCTCGTTCTAGCACAAGTCTCAGACCCAGATTGTAATCTCATAGAGAACAATGTATATTTATTCTGTAATGTTATAGTTCTTACATGGTCGGTACAAAACAAAGGTCTCCGCTGCTTGGGTTCCATAATTGTTGCTAACAGTGGCCGTGTACCAGCCACTTCTGACGCTTTGTTTCAAGTTTTTAATGGTATAGTTCTAAAACAGAATAAGAAATCACGCTTAAAAAGGTTTCACTGAAAGCATTTTATTATAATTATTATGTTGGTTCAATAGCCATCATGCAGCATTCTCCTTACTACTAACATATATCATGCTGGTTTCATTGACTACTGTGGCTACACAGTTGACTCCTTTATTTTTACAAGCATCGCTTTCTGAATTGTTGTATCTCCAGGAAACTTCAAAGGGCCCACCATAACCAACCACCTAAAGTGGGGAAGGAAAGAGGAGGGGGGAGGTGAGAGAGGGAGGAGAAGGGGAGGATACATGAAAGTAGCACGAGGATATTGATGGATCATAACTAATATAGCGATAAGCAAGATTATATACTAACCTGTACAGTAACAGTTACAAACAGATCACTAGGATCGGCAGTGATCATGGCATACCTCCTTGTGTGTGGAATGTAAGTTTGCTTACCAACTGTTATAAACTCAGGTGGACCTGTAATATGGGTATAGGAATCATCAATGCACTAATTCTAAAACATAAATACAACAAAAGCTCACCAAAAATTGTTATATTGAAATAATAAAATCCGTCTATTGCATTATTAGTGTCACAGCGATATACTCCTCCGTCCCAGTAGTGTAGTTCTGGGTCATCTTTCTGAGGTAAAATGAGCTGGGTCGAGTGCCCTAAAATCTGCTTAGTGTCGTTTCTGATCCAATATCCTTCAGATGGACAAATCAAAGTTATAGTCTCATTGTAGAGCACAGTACAACTGGATAACCTGTTGCCAAGGCTCGAGTTCGAGTAATCTACAGGTAAAGAGGATGATGACAATTTGATAAAAAACATATTTCACTGACAGATTGGTATCCTAAGACAACTATTCATTTAGTGCCATATGATTATATAACCTGATATACCAGCCTCTATCCAGAACGAGACACTTGAAAACAACACATAGAAGTATCTATACTTCCACGTACATGTTTTATGATATGTACATTTTCTATATTATAGACTAAGTTAAGGTAATCACATGTAACGCTAACCATACCCCTACTACAATACAAGAGTTTTACTAAGCATACCAGACAGGACAGACGAGCATAACAATTAAAAATGAAACATCACAATAAGGTACATGTATCAATTAGGTATTCCTGCAAATTAACCAAAGCATTTATATGTGCTTAGGCTAAGCTGTATGTATTATGTGGTAATAGATAAACACCCATAGAAAAACAAAGATTTCCTGGTTGATAAAAAGTATGTGTATGGCTTCTGATATAGTAATGAACTGTCCCCACATGCGTCTATGGTTATGTATGCTAAACACTATGTTGTCTGCTTATGATATTAATGCATTGAAATTATGTTAATGACCACTATAATATGATGTGGTAAGTGATTTATTAGCCTGGCTGGCCACATCCTAGGGTATGGTCTAAAGCCAACATAGCACCCCATACTGATGGAATGCAATTAGCCATAGAACATAAGCATGATCAATGATTTGGTACGTATCTATTCGATTACGTACACACGCACTACGATTGCTTAATTGACGTTAACTCAGTCACACAGCGGATTAAATCTGATCAGCCTGCTTTCTGCAGACCGAGCAGAACAAGTGCTTACTCTATGTGAAGGGTGCGGACAGCCAGATTAGTTACACAGTACGGCTGATGTATTGAAATTATCCGATGTATATAGCCATGCAGTGATATTTTCACTGCATTTTAGATACTACAGTATAACTGCCCTCCCTTATGCGACACTGATTCTTAGCTTTTAGAAGCCCATGTATGTGTGCTATATTGTATGCGTATCCACAGCTTATTAACTCACTGCAGATTTCCTCTGTGTATTTCGTCTCCAAACCACTAGCACAGCTGAGCAAGAAGGATAGTGCAACAACTACCGCGGCTATCCTTGCAACTGGAGAACCTGTACACAGCGTCACGTGCGGCAGGATGTCAATCATGTAGATCTAGTACCAAACAGGGCAAGCTGCTACCACCGAGAAAGACGTGTTTTTATTTCAATATGCTAAGCTAAGGGGGAAAAAACAAAACAACGATTAAAGAATCTGCTTGCATGCTTTTATGATAACGTCATTAACACATTTGACATTACCTAAGGGAAAAACATTTATTAACGGGTTAATCAATCATAAAACATGGCCGCTCAATCCGAGGCTCAAATAGGATCAGATTGGTTGCTGTATATCAGCCGGACTCTGAGTTTCTCAGTAATTATAATGAGCGTTGTCATGAAACTACCACAGGTTCAGAAATTATACAAAGCTGGTTCAGCCAAAGGGATCAGCATCAGAGGATACTGGTTGGAAGTGGCAGCGTACGTAACTGATTAACCCCTCCCCTCCCCTCTTCTCCTTTTATGTTATTCTTTATACAGATACATGGTAGGAGCAAGCTATGGGTATTACTATGACTACCACTACTCGACGTACCTAGAGGTGGTCCTTTTAGCAATCCAAAGTTAGTTTGGCCTACGCATGTATGTCAGCAATGCACTCAGCACTGAACGAAACGGTGGCAGTTATACGTATGTACATTATAAGCCATCATAGCTGTCAAGCCTAGAATGCTTTATAATTTATCACATAATGTGATAAACCTATTTAGCCAGAGGGTCGACTGTAAATACAAGTTATATATTCTGTACCAATCATCTTTCCAAACGTTTATAGGTGGAGCTATTATTGTCTTGTCCATTAACTATACTAGGAAGTTGAACACTGAAAACATAACCTTTACCATCTTGTAAGTAACCAGGTGGTATCAGTTATACATATGTACATCAGTTGCATTGCATGTGAGGAGTATGCAGTATATGATTGTATTGGTTGGATTATAAATTATAACTGTCATTAGTTATTATGTATCAGTTGGATAGCATGTCAGGACTATAGAAGTAATAAAGCACACCATATACTATGCAACTTTTGTTGCACACAACCGTTGCAAATTTTGTTGCATGCAACAAAGAACAATAGAATTTAATAATATTCATTGCTTGTGCAACGTGTTACACAGAATAGAACCAGTCTCTATTCAGTGAAACAAATTGCGTGCAACAGGTTGCATAGTGTTTGGTGTGCTTTGGTTGGATTGTGTGTGAGTACCGTCTGTTTCATTATTCATTAGGTTATTGATATCAGTGTGTTTAGCGAGCATCAAGGCTATTCCTGGCACCGTATTGGATTCACTTTTGGTATATAAATAATAACCAGCAGTAGTACATGTATTGCTATGTTAATGCGGGTCAGTATTGTACCAATGAGTATCTGTATAATTATGTATTGTATGTAGCTATTGGCCATACCTCTGTCGGCTGGGAGTAAGCTGATGCAGATATTTGCTTTATACGATAAGAAGAGTGGCGGAGATGTTAGTCTGGTCACTTGGAGTCTGGCTACGTACGGATGTGCTGGTGGGTGGGGGTACGCATGTTGTCATGCGTATTTGTAACATTAAATTTTAAATTGTAAATGGTGACAAAAGTGACAACACAGGAAGAGTACGAATCATTAACGTGACATTCGGAGTTAAAATCTGCATGTCACATTAATGGACAATTTCTTTCATTATGTTTACATTATGTTAATAGATTGAGTCAGCCTTTATGATTATAATTTGGTTGTAAAATATACAGCTCCTCATGTTCATGTCATCTTTATATAGCTCGACTAGTTACCACGTTAGTTGAAGTGTCCTCCCGTATGATCTTCACATCCTACTTGATATCAGTGGTATTGAATGGTGCGATAGTTTCACAGATACTGTACTATGGTGCAGGGTTACAGCAGTCAAAGCATCGTAAACATACCTAAACTACCCTTATACATGGCAAGTATGGTGGTGTTCCAGCAACTCCAATATTCAATACAATAATAGGCTAATCAATAAAATTGATTCATCAATAACTAGTTTATATTCTTGTAAATAAATTTGTTTTGAAATTTAATCCTTGAGTCACGTGTAGGTGTGGTTTCTTATCGAAAACTTTTTGTATTATGCATGCATAGCATACGTACAAATACCAATTTGACATTTTCAACTTTTACTATTGATAATAAAAATGTTTCAATAAAGAATATTATTAGTTCTGCACTTGGGTATAGTCAGAGGTGGGCCATTGACCACTCCCACTTGAGTAACCGCCTGCCTATAGAGAGTGTTAGCATACAATATTATTACGATATACAACTAACTTAGGTTATGTACCTTTTTACCAATACCGATCACTTGCTTAGCACCAGTAAATCCAGATAAGTTCGCTGACACCATTTTCTCTATGTTTTGGGCCAGGAACTGGGTTTGAAATCCGATTGATTTAGTTCTATCGATGACTTTCTGATAAATAGACTGTGGCTGGGGGCTCATTATTACATGCCCCTAATAATTAGGACAGTTAATTAACTATTATTAATGGACACATGAATTCAACATACTTCTTTAGCATCAATCTTTGCATCCAGTCGTGCTTCCCTAATGAGATTCACAATCCATCGCTCAGCATTGTCAGTCGTCATATTCAACTTGGTTGCCAACATCCTTAATAAAACAATATTAATTAGTTAATAACTGGTGGGTGTGGTCAAAAGGAAGCATACTTAATGCTGATGCATTGGTGGATTCGACAAAATGTCTCAAATATCAATTGCTGGGCATTGTCAAGGAATTCGTCTTTACAAGCAACAAGAAAGAAGTCATTGGACAGAACCTGTTATAAATGGACAATAAAATTTAACACACTTACATGCATGTCAAAGTGAATTTTGTAGTGTAAAATGTTATGTCACAAATACACAGGGAGAGTATCAATTGTTTACGTAATGTAAAAGTTAAACAAAGTTAAACTTTAATGTGAACGGTTCGTCCTCATATTCAGTGTTCACTACGTTATTCGCTATAGACTTTTACCACATGAACGTGTTAGATAAGTGTTTGTGTGTGTGAGATTTATTTTACTGTACCTTTTCACATTCCTTTAGCTTCTCTTGTGCTGTATCAAAATCATACTTAACACACAGGCACTCTATGAGTTCCGTTATAGGGTCTGTATATGCATAGGTCTCCTAGCAAAGTACACAACATGGATTTGTCATCACGAAATATACTTTAATGTTTATACTGACATGTTTGATGACTTTAACAAGGTCCTTCAGTACAGCTGGTCTTCTCCTGTTCGTAATTACCACAGCAGCTGTGACATATCGTAATACATGAGGGCATGAGGTTTGGATGGCATTCAGATAACTGGAATTAATAACACAATTAAAAAAAAAATGATATTGTTTTTAACAATATTGGGCATTAATTAGGATTGACCACACTTACTCAGGTTGGTGTAAGAATACACTGATGATGTCATCGGGACCATTTTGGTGATTAAAGTAAACAAATAACGACCAGTGAATAAGCCACGCCCTTTGTTGTAACTTCATTAGCGAAGATACAGTGGTGGTCTGTTCTAATTCTTCTCTAAGCCTCGTCAGCTCTTTATGGGCAGCGTCAAAGTTCTGGTTCAGGATAAAGCAAGCTAATTCCCCCCACATTGCACTCAGTAAGTTCTTGTGATCCACGGGAGCCTTTGAAAATAGAAAGAACAAATGTTAGTGACAAAAGGATTAACTATACTGAGTATCAGTGACGAAGGGGTTAAATAGAGTATATACATACATACCACTGTCTTATAGAAGTATAGATATTGTTCTGCCTCAGAATAGTTACCACAATCGTATTTGAATTTGGCAGTTGTGTAGATTGAATCAACGATTGCAAGAGAAAACTGATAAATAAAAAAAAAACAATGAAAAAAGTAAAAATTATAAATAAACCATTATTTTACATTACAATGCTATGTTTGCTGAATGTTACAATGTAGTAGCTATAATTAACCAACCCTTTATAGTATTAAATGTACCTTGTGATTCTGCGCAAGGTAATCGAACAGGTTCGAGTCGTCTTTCTTCATCTGCTCTGCTACATCTGGTAACTCAAACAGCTGCACTATCGGATCCATCTTGGCTTCCAGGCTGTCTAACTCCTCCACAACATCCTGACGCTTCGACATCATCTCTATTAATTAGTTAATGAGTAATTAATCACACAGCAGGTTTATAATTACCTTGTGGTATTTCCACGCCATCGTCTGAATGAATGGTTCTATAAATATCCATGGCATAGTCCACCTACAGTATGCATAAGTAAAGTCCACCGTCCTCCCACAAAGCAATATACAATACATACACACATACAACTAATGAGTATTATATATATATA
>JAYJLX010038760.1:0-15360 GCA_036873525.1 Chalinula nematifera
CTGAACACCATTGTCTACTACTGATAACATGTTTTAGCAGCTGTCTCAGCCTGACCCAGGACTTAAGCTACCTGTGAAACAGTAGACCGTAACCTTAAGTGCATTTGAAAATAATTTATAATTTTAGATGTGATTTTTGGTTCATAAATGCACGATTAAAAAAATGGCGGCTGTTCAAAAGCCGCCATTTCTTTTAATTTCCAACGCATTTATGAACCAAAAGTCAAATCTAAAAGTAAAAATTGTATTTAAATGTGATTTTGTTTTTTGATTGAGTGGCACTGCCAGTTTCGCTAAAAAAATGGCTGCCTTTTAGCAAAAAAAATTTCATTAAAAAACGGACGTCTTTTCACAAAAATTGTTTAATTTTAAGTGCATTTGAAAACAATATTTTTAGATTTTTGGTTCAGAAATGTATATTAAAAAAAATGGCGGCTGTTCATGTCAATAGAAAAATTCGTCATGTCACGGAAATAGTAGATAGAGTTTAAATCATATTCATACTTTGTTAATCATATTCATTCTTTGTTAATCATATTCATACTTTGTTAATCATATTCATACTTTGTTAATTATATTCATTATTCTTACCGCCGAATTAAGTTTGATAACTACTAATAAAATGGCCGTACAGCAACAGTATAGTATCAATACTATATTACAGTATACCATATTAGTTCTAAAGTTTTTAACTCTAATTAAACGTGTAAATAACTTTTAAAAGAAGTGACTTCTCCTAGGTAAAAGAATCGGTGAACTTCTTGTTCGTCTTGGATGAGAAATAGCTTGATAAACAGGACCACCGCTTGACTTTTGTTGTGAGCACTCTTGTTGAAAAAGACATGGTTAAGAGACTTCTGATAGTTTTCAAAGGTATAGCAGGAGATAGAAGAGGACTCGAGCTTTCTAATTAGCCCCCTAACAATTTTGTAGCGCCCTCACTTACGCTAAAGGACAAATCCAAGGTAATTTTTCGAGCGCTCCTAACTCTTATGCATTGTAGCGACTACCAATTTTCATCTGACAGTAGCCGATTTGTTTGAATGCTCTTGAAAGTTATATCGAACAGATTAAAATTTATGGATTCTTGCCTACTATTTTAGTTTGTAGCTTCTTATAAATCTAAAGTTCCTACTCTTTTACTTGCAAATTAAATTACAATAATTTCAAAAACTGAAATGCGTGACCACCAATTTCTTGACATGCGCCATTTTTTTAAAGTAAACAAACCTTGCATTTGAACCAAAAATCACATTTAAATTTATATAATTGTAAAAATTGTATTCATTTGGCCGTTTTTTAATGGAATTGTTTTAAGGCACTCCTAAAACAAATGGCCGCCTTTAAACATTTCATTAAAAAACGGCCGCCTTTTAACAAAAAGTGTTTATTTTTAAGTGCATTTGTTGATGTGATTTTTGGTTCATAAATGTACGATTAAAAAAAAGGCGGCTGTTCAAAAGCCGCCATTTTTTTAAGTAAACAAACCTTGCATTTGAACCATCACATTTCAATTTCATAACTGTATATTTTGTACGATTTAAAAAAATGGCGGCTGTAAAAAAAGCCGCCATTTTTAAGTAAACAAACCTTGCATTTATGAATCAAAAATCACATCTAAGTTGTAGAAATTGTAATTAAATTTGGCCGTTTTGTAATTGAATTGTTTTAAGGCACTGCCAGTTTTGCTAAAAGAAATGGCCGCCTTTAAACAAAAATATTTCACTACATGCCTTCTAATAAAAAAATGTTGTGTTTTTGAAAACAATGTCTATAACTGATCTATATTTTGTGATTTTTGGTTCATAAATGTATATTTTGTACGATTAAAAAAAATGGTAGCTGTTCAAAAGCCGCCATTTTCTTTAAGTAAACAAACCATGCATTTATGCATCTAAATTTATAAATTGTAGAAATATTGTATTTAAATGCAAACATTTGGCCGTTTCTTAATTGAATCGTTTGAAGGTACTGCCAATTTTACACATGGCAAGAAATGAAATCTGTCATGTCTTGGAAAACGAACACTAAAGTATACGGACTTTAAATCATATTCATACTTTGTTCTTTGTTAATTATATTCATACTTTGCTAATTATATTCATAAATTCTTTAACTTTAATAACTATTAATTTAAATGGCAGTCCGCTATAACAGTGTTAGTATTGTTGTAGAGTGTACCGTATTATTTTCTGATTTATTTATTCTATTTAAACGTTAATCAAACTTTTAAAAGTTATAAGTTGCTCCTGGTGCAAAAAGATGGCCAGTTCTGTTGGATGTGTATTATTCCTTTTTTATTCTAAAAGGTTTCACTTGCTGTTCAATAATTATATAATTGTTACGTATAATCAATGTTTGAGGAATTGATGACGGCTGTGATAGAATCTTTATTGAACTCCCAACCTATGACCAAGTGATGATCTCCAGCAACCGTTAACTCCATCACATTTAATTTGTGGACGACAAACACTATCGTTTCCAGATACACCAACAGACTCTGATGAGGATGAGAGTTATGTACCTCTGTCGGATGTGACAAGCCTTTCTCACCAAATGAGAAATTTATCAAGGATACTAGATCTCGTCGTTGGAAGAATGAATATTTGACTGGGCTTAGAAGTTCGCACAGGTATCCTGTTCTTAAACGGAGAGTCACAAGACAGGTTAAATCTGGAGATGTTGTTATAATTGAGGATGAAGCAATGCCAAGAGGATATCGGAGATTGGGAGTTGTAGAGACATTGTTGGTGGGAAAGGACGGAGAAGTAAGAGCAGCTACAGTGAGGACGCACTCGAAGGACCATTGTGTTGAAGCGACCAATACAGAAGCTGTATCCATTGGAGGTTCGGACAGAAGAAACAGTGTCTACTATTTCAACAGAGAAGTCCAGTTCCCAGGAGAGTGTGGTTCACTCGTCATCTGAGGCTCCGTGTGTCTATCCTCGGAGGATTGCAGCTGGAAGGGCGGGAGAACGTTTCAAGTCGTGGCCCTTAGATCTAATCAGTGACAACACTAAGAGATAGTAAAATATTTGTATTGTGTATTATAACTATTCATTACGCTGTATGCTTCTCAGGGGTTGATCTGTGCCGATCAACGGGGGTATAAAGAATTTCCTTGTATTGTATGTATATTTTGCCATTCTAATTTAATGTGTGCCGTATGTATTTTTAGTTTGAGTTTTTTGCTTTTGAACTGAGAGTAAGTAAGAAAGAGAAACGTCTCTCGGGCTGTTTCTTGGAGGGTTTACTTAGGATTTGCCCGAAATAGGACGGGAAACAAAGAGAAGGGCAAATAGTTTACACTATTTCACTTAATACTTTGTATGTGGAAGTTTCTCACCCCGTGTTGAGTACCGGGAACAGGTTATTTCTGGAGTGCGTCGGCACTTATGGTTGCCTTGATTCATAGCTACGGTATGATGGCTATTGGGCGAACTAGTATGTTTACGTAGTACTACTGGTTGTACTACTGTAACATTTATGTTTACTAAGATTGCCCCTTTTTTTGTATGGCCCCTTCTGTGTAAGCAGTTGTTGCACGATTGTGTTTCTGATTGTGTGATAGTATCTGTACTGAGTACCCATGTCTGTTTGTTTGCTTTATAAGCAATATGTGGGAGTTCGAATTTGCAACTCATGTGCTAGCTAGTCTTACTATTTCTTTGCAGTTGATATTGTATGACATTACGGATGGATATTCGCATGATTGCAAGTAGGTGGGCATGTAAGGTGTGTGCATGTGGAGGACACATGCTATCCTTACTTCTGATTGTGTTGCTTGGGTAAAGTCTTTTACTTATTTTCTACTTCGTTTGCGTGTACCGGTTGCATATGGATAGCAGTGCATATCATAGGGATTTTTGGTTGATCTCATCTCTGTTTGCCTAGTGCATATTATAAGTGACCGCGCATGAGAAAACCGTCGTTTTTTAATGTTTGGAGATAATTGCAATCTAAGTGAAATTTTACGCGCGCGCATGATCTCGTTCTTTTTTAATAAATGGATTCCCTGACCTGTCTGGAATGTGCAGTTATCTCGATTTCTTCCCAAATGGTCTTCTTTTCTTCTCCACGAAGCATTTTTCTAACGTTGGTATCTTTTTTTCTCTTTGTAAACAAAGCGCATGACACGGAAATTATTATTAACGACGCAATGACATCACGTAACCATGACGTAACTACTCTAGCAACGTGTAAACGGCTGTGCGCAAAATGTCGAGCAAGCGAAGAGTTCAAACTGTTTCCTAGACAGCAGAGATCAGGATGACTTTGTTGCAGACTACTTTTGCTGTGATGATGACTCGGAAGATGATGGTAAATAATGAATGCATTTATGGGATTTACAAACTATGAATTTTATTTTGAGTTTAAGATGATGATGATGATGGAATGAATATGGATGAAACTTTTTATTGACGGGATGGATGAGAATACTATAAATGAAGATGAAGAAAATGATGGTATAACACAACACTAATTTCTTTATTTTTGTAACAACATTTATGCTTCTTTAACACTGAGGACTTTTTCGAAACACCACCAAACATTGCAGCTGCAGATCAGGTGATTCAGAGAAACAGTGGAATAGGTAAGTTAGCTACAAGTAGTATATTATTTCTATAGTAAATTCTGCTTCCTTTGCGCTTCCCAATGATGAAAGTTCCACAAATGCCAGTGATGTTACGGGAGTTGATTGTCATGACACAGCTGTAGGGTTAGATGAAAGAGATATTGATGTGAAAGAGAAATCTGACGTTGTGAAGTTTTTAGAAGATGGTGTAGTGACAAATGTAGTGGGATGTTTAATGTTGATGAAGTGCTGAAACTAAGGGCAGAGTGTGCTGAACTAACCAAAAACGAGTTAGACTTGTTCCTCATGGGCCAATTGATGTGCTGTTGTCACACTGATACCATACGACCAACCTCTGGTCACAAGCCCGAGGCTCGCAGACGTGTTGGTGCCTCCTATTTTCGTAAAGGACAATTTATCACAACGTATACAATAAATGACCTCTGAATTTGATAGGTATGTCGTAACATGTTCCTCTTCCTTCATGGAATTGGCTGGTACCGTCTCAATGCATTGAGACACAGCCTGCTGTCTACTGGTATCACTCCTCGGCAAGTCTACTAAACAATGAACTAAACAACAAAATTATTCTAAACTTACTTAGAACAACCAAAGCATGATCAGTGATGTTCAAGGTGTTGTAGACTTTCTCTTCAACTATGCCGAGAAACACGCTATTCTTCTGCCTGGTCGCATTCCTGGGTATAAAGACACCCAGTTGAAACTGCTTCCATCCAGTACCACTAAGAAGAAGGTTTGGAATGTTTATGTTGATGCCGGTGAGACTAAAGTAAGGACTGTGGCTTACCGAACCTTCTGTGCTATCTGGAAGCAGTACGGCTCACGGTGATGAAACCAATGACAGACCTTTGTGCTGAGTGCCAAGAAAAGAGCAAGCTGATCCTTCACGTCTCTAATAAAAAACGAAAAATCTCGAGTAAGATAAAAATTAAAAAATTGAGTATAGGATATATAATAATGTGTATGGTTCAGCCATGAAGCACCTTTCTGTCGTTTGCACAGAGAGGAATTATTACAAGTGAGTGTGAATAATTTGTCATTATACATACTTACGAATAGCCTTAATTTCTCAAGGATGGTATGTAAAACTGCTAAGTCAGCCCTGAATAGTGTGCGCCCTCCTCTCCTACCACTGGTCATGCATTATAGCTTTGACTACGCCCAACAGGTATACACCAAAAGTAAAAGAAGTTATTTAGTAAGTGTTACTACTATAGGTGCATTATCCTAGTAGCCCTCAGCAGGTCAGACCCCTGTACTTTTTAACCCCTCGAAAATGTAGGATTTTTGGCGTGTGCTGTGAGGCTGTTCCATTACAAGTGAACTACCTCATTGATGAAGCGGTCAACACGGGGAAATGAGGAAACACAGTGGTTAGCATGGTTCACCACTACCTCACACCATCATATCCATCTCCATGCTGACAACTGTGTAGGACAAAACAAAAACAATACGATGATGCAGGTTAGAAAATGATTTTGAAGCATGTAAGCATGTAATACATTGTTATTTTTTATTCAAATACCTTAGTATCTCTGTTGGAGAGTAATGGCGGGATTCAACTCCAGTATAACACTGTCATTCCTCCCTGTTGGGCATACAAAGTTTGCCCCTGACTGGTGTTTTGGTTTGCGAAGTTTCGTCAAACAGAGGTGAACTGTCTGCATGATTTGGTAGCAGTGGTGAATAGCAGCGCAACATCTAACACTACTCAGCTTGTTGGAACTGAAGCATAGGCGGCTGCAGAAAAACACAGTCACCCAGGCAGGCTATAACAATTAGTAAATCAATTAATTAAATTTAGAGGCGTGGTTGATTAAAATAATTACTGTAATGTTAAGCTTAGTTTCTTTGCCTTTGAGTGGACTCGATCACCTACTACACTATGTCAGTGCACCAGATTGCCCGTAATGGGAAGTAGTTTGAGCAAACACTGAGCAGACGTTGAAGCCTCTACAATCGTGGTCATGCCTGATTTACTTTGCTCAATTTGGAAAATCCAATAGAGCAGGTTGTGTGGCTAAACCAAAACAATGGCAAGGAAAGCGAGCAGTACCGATTCCAGCTCAGGTCACTTCAAAGCTTCTTTTTAGAACCAAGTGGAGGGCTAGGTGTACTTCAGCGCTGATTTGAAGCCTATAGAAACGGTATGATTGGACTTCTAAGTTCAAAACAAATGCAATAGTTTGCCTACTAGTGGCAGTGGAGACACGAGCTGTACTAACGGTCAGTTGAGATTAATCTGGACTTTGTCATGACTTGCATCCAAGAGGATCGGAATGGTGGCACTTGGTCATCTTAAACAGCTGCTGTCTATTATGTAACTATCTTTCATGCATAATTAATTGTGAATTTAATTCAGTTTAATTTTTTAATAAAAAGTTATAAACTTAACCCTTTCGTTGCCAGTAGTTATGTTTACAGGAAAAAAAGAAAGGCAGGTTAGAAAAGCATGAATATGAATTATAAAAGCTTTCCTTTAGCCCAGGAAAATTGACAACCCAGGCACAGCCTGTGCTTGCCTGGGTCTGTAGCCGCCTATGAACTGAAGTGCTTGTTCCAACATACAACTGGGCTGAGTACCTGAATGACAATTTAAACCTGGCATCACCTTGTACCACCAGTTCAAGTTCTCCAAAAGCCAACCAGGAACGGTTCAGGTACAGCAGTGCAGCAACACTGAGGCAACAACGATCAAGTTATTGAAGAATACCGCAACCACATGGGATCCATCGCCAAACGAGCTACCACCAATGGTTTCCCCTTCTGGACTTTCGGATGATCGACAGCAGTACCTGTATGAGGGAATATTGCTCTGCCTCCTATCAAGATCTTGTTTGCCCGAAGCCTAGATGAGCCCGTTCCTGTTCCCACAGCTGTGATTGTTCCCACATCAGCTCCACAGAAACATCAGAGAGTTTACAAACAACCAGGGCACACAATGAGAACCTGTGGAAGAAACTGAGTAACAAAAGTAAATAACTGGCAAGAAAATTAATTATAGTTACTATACTCACATAGGTAGCCCATCACCACCATACTCTTAAAGTTTTTTTTCTTTTCTCCTAATCAGTTCTTTTAAGAACTTCCAGCTTAAAAAAGTCTTATCCATTACAGTGGTAGTGTAACACACAACAGTTATTCTTAGTTAAACAGTGTACAGGTTAAAGTTAGCAGTGAATACGATCAGGATAGTATACCAAAGCTAAGTTATTCATGTGTAGTGTCTATAACTAACAAGTATTCTCTTACAGGGCGAAAGAAACAAGTCAAGAAAGAAATAAACAAGGCAAAAGTTGACCGCGTGGTCGGCGTGGCCACACTTTACTAGACAAGTACAGATAGAATAATGAATTATTTTATGATAATCAACATTTATACAACATTAGCTACATGTACGTTACTTAAACTAAGACTAGCTTACCCTGTGATGGTAGTTTCAAGACGATTTTCCAGGACGAGTTGCTCGTTTAAGCCATTTTCTCACTTAGACCTGTCACGTGATTTCCCTAAATTAATTAACTAACTAGCATTTACGGAAAATTGTTGATTTTTGAAAAAATGGAATAAACGGATCGTTTCTCGACAATCATAGCCAAAGAAATCTCCGGTTTGATCGCTTATAACTTGACGGAGGGACGTAGGATACTGACGCCACTTGCGCGAAACTGTAAGCCATAATACGCACTTTATGATATACATAACTCAATTTCAAAAAAAAACGACACAGGTCTGGTTTTCGCGGTCACATATTGTAGTGGTTTGTGTGAGTTCATATACTGTTTCCGATCCGATAAGGTATTAGTTACTTACCGATATTTGCAGAATGGAAGGCCATCTCTTGCATAGGCTGAAATAATCCATGCTCTCTTGGTTGTTATGGCTGATGAGCCCAGTATGATGTAGATAGAATAGTCAGATGTTTGCTGGTAATCAATGGTTTGATTGGTTGCCTGTTGTGGTTTAGTTGACTGGTGGTGTGTCTCTGAACGATTGTCTGATGCTGTTTTATTGCTTTATGACTATTACTCGTGTTTGTTGTTGGTGCATTGGGAGGTCTCCACGTGTACTTTGATTTTGGATGCTTGCTCCCACTTTCCACTCAAGACTTAGTCTGTTGGGTTGGCCATGGGAGGCCCATTGTGTTCAGTTTCCAGGGTGATGAACGCAACTGGGATGGACTGCTCATCTGGCTGCCCAACGACAGCTAGGCCTGTTATAGTGCTGAGCTTGAGTAGCTAATGGAGTGCGCTTTATACATGTATTGTTCCCGGCTTCCTATGGTTGCATTGTGCGATGCAGATGGTTGGTATGTGAGTTAGTAACGAGTTGCATATCACAACGACATGTAACGTTACGGCTCACCTTTGTAGCTTGGTGGATGCGAGGCAGTACATGTGTGCCGTGGTGGGTTACGCTGTTGTTAGGCTGTACTGTGTGTACTTGTAATTTGTGAAACTCTTTGTGATGTATAGTACGGATGCTTGTGTGTTTGCATAGGCAGACAGCACATTATGCATATGTGGGCTGGTACGCTGTTGGATTACACGTCTACTTATAGTGTTGACTAGTAGGCATGTGCCACACGTATATTTCGTCTTAGTTATTTCATGTACCGTGTTTCGTATTGACAGTAAGTTTTGTTAACAGTTGACTTAGATATTCGTTGCTGACATGTATTGGTTCAATATTGCATTGTACGATGGCTATTCTTGTGTCCATACCCCCTTGCATGTACGTTGGTCAACTCTGGTGGCTTTTTAGCATTACCTGAGCACACGTATCATCTTGGGCATTTAGTTCTAGCTGTTACAGCAGCACAAATTGGGGCACCAGTTGGAGCATTAACTGCAAATTATTGCCTATATTACTGCTGCCATACATATAGTTCCTGAGCATTACCAGCATTCTCGCACATACAAACGAGACATCATACCAGGCAGGCATGTCGTGGTTTTCCATGGTGGATTGTTTCCATTGATTGCCATAGTTGATGAACCCCACAAAACGTTAACTTGTAGTTGCATGATCTATTTAGGGCATGCATCACCGTGATCCGTAAGGTTTGATTTTGCAATGATGCTCGGGGTTGTAATGACAGTAGAAGCATAATTATTTTATTCTGGCCTCCTGTATGTTGATGTTGTACAGTTTAGTTGGGCCTGTAGTCGCTGGCTGTCAGTCATGCAGTCGTAGCCTTTTTACTACTTGGCTGCTGTCGTGTTCTATTGGGGGGCCTATCTTGAATCTATGTGTCAACATAGTACATATAGCACCTGGTGTGTAAGCCACTGTTTACTGACTTGTAATAGGTACATGTGTAGTGCATCATAGGCACTTTTTGGGGCGAAAGTCCGTGCGTCGGTGTATTTGTGTTATATATGTACAATCGTGCTGTTCTGTATTGGTTGGGTAGTCCAACAGAGTCAATGTGGTTGCACTATTGTCATCTACCTTCTGCTTGTCTCTGTGCGTTTGTCAGTATAGCGTATTTAGGATGGTTGTGCTGCATACAGTGATCGAACTTGCTCATTCTAGTGCATGAGGCTTTTTGATCTCAGCGAGGCTAACTTGCTTATTTTGCGATTCTACGTAGTTGTGGATGGGTTTCTTTTGCCTCGGTGCATATGTTGGCACATTTTTGGCCTGGGTTAATGTGAATCACCATGTGTATCCCACTTATGGCTGGTCATCTGGGGTATGCACCAGGAGGTGCCTGGGTGTGAATAAAGCTATGTGCAGTACTTATTTTGTGTTAAGGCCTTTAGTCCTGCTTTTGCATATTTAGGTTTTGCAGTACGTATTTAGCAATTTGTACCCTAGGTCTGTGTCATAGTACGCATGCTGGTTCTGCACATATATGTATGGCTTCTGTACCATTCCCTTGGGTGGTGGGCTCATGGTTGTTTGTTTCTGTTGTCTCATTGTTCTGGTGTGGTTCTATTTCGTGTGACGTTTCATGGTGCACAGTTTGTTGATTTATTGGATGCTGGCGTCGTTTTTGTGTGTATGTGGTAGTTGAGGCTACGAGTCGGGTTAGTTTAGTGATGCAAGGTAGGGGAGGATTGCTGGATTGGGTCCACTGGATGGGTTAGCAATGTTGGGCGCCGACATACATTCCCCCAATGTGTGGTCTCGGCTACGGTCAGGAAGTGGGCGTGGCCTAACTGCAAAGTATTCACACTGAGGTCGGTGTTGAGCAAGTGTAGTCACCCGTGAGTTAGCTGGTGTTGTCACCCTATGGTTGGTGAGTGAGCAAGTGTGTTCACCCTAAAGCCCACCATCCACTAGGCAACTTTGTTGAAAAGGAACATGTTGACAGCAACTTAATGGATGTTGCGTGTTGAACATTGATTTCAACAAGCAACAAAGTTGCCCAAGTTTAGAAAGGCATTCTATTCATGGCAACACTATTGCCCAAAGATCAAAGTAACCACAAGATGCTAGGTAGGTGCAGCTGAAAAAAAAATGGCTACCAACATGGCTGCTAACGTGGTTGAAAGCGAAACAGAAGTTGTCTCCGTGAAAGGATGGAGTGAAAGTCAAACTGAATGAGCTTCTAAAGAAAATCGTTGTCTGTATGATACCGATTGTAAAGACAGAAATAAGAAACAAAAGGTTATTGAAAGTATGGCCTCTCAGTTGAAAAAATCAGGTATTGATATGTTTCTTGCTCAGTTTTATTGTCATGTAAGTCTATACTAGTATATTAGTTTTAATTATAATGATATAGGTAAAGAGGTAAAGGCAAAAATAAAGAGTCTAAGAACTACGTATGGTAGAATAGAAAAGGAGAAGAAGAAAAAACCAACAGGTTCTGGAGCAGATGAGCTTCCCAAGGCTATCTGGAAATATTTCGAGGATTTGCGATTCTTGGATGAGTTTGTCCTTCCTAAGCCCTCTATATCAAATTTGATGGTATTGCCTCAAGAAGAATCAACAGATGTGAGTTAAAAATTATATATTCTTAGAAAAACTTGTGCGACTTACACACAAAAATCATTGCTGTGAAAAAAAACTTTATTATACAATATCATTATCATAGTACAAACTGAAAGTGTTAATTGTAAATTATGAGTTTAGATCATGTCGTACTGCCAATGTACTTCTTTTTCTTTAGAAGAATAGTAGGTACAAAGCATGTCTCGCACTTTTTTGGCAGCTTCTGAATATCTATTGCTTCCTTGTCAAAGGAATCAATGATGTAATGTAGTCCTTTCGCCAATCTGCTGGTTGTACACAATGTGTTTTTGGATCCTCAGAATCCACCATATTGGAGGGTGTGTAAATGGATGTAGCAGTAGCATGGCATTGTAGGTAATTGTGTAGTATACAACATGCGAGAGTAAGTTTTTGGACTTTATCGGGTATCGTTGTCATGAATACTCGGAATCTGTTTGAAAGGATTCCGACAGCATTTTCAACAGTTCTTCTCACTCTACTAAGTCGATAATTGAATACTCGTTCTGCTGTTGACATGTTGATACGACTGTATGGTTTCATTAAATACGTGCTTAAACTAAAAGCATCATCGGCTACTAACACATACGGAACTTCATATTGTGAGTTGGGTAACATAGTTTGGAATATTTAGCTCATTATTCTCAAGTGCTTGATACATTCTTGAATCTTTGAACACTCCACCATCTGATATTCGGCCATTGCACCCAACATTCACGTAAATAAATTTATAATCTGCATCAACTATGGCCATCAAAACAACACTAAAGTGTTTATAGTTGAAGTAGTCAGATCCACTGTTTGGTGGGGGTTGAATACGAATATGCTTGCCATCTATTGCTCCAATACAATTGTTGAAGTTCCACAATTCTTGAAATCTATCTGCAACATGTATCCATGCTGTCTGTGTTTGTGGTACCTATAAAGTAATAAATTATTAATTAATTTTATTGTGTCTTATTATACTATATAGGGTGAATATTCGGAAAACTTTTCAGACTTGGATCATGCAGAATCAGAAACAACTGAAGCCTCATTATCATCTACAAAACGTCCCTTACCGAAGAAGCGAAAGCTCTCCAGCTCAAAAAAAAAAAGGAGTCAAAAGAGGACATACTTTTGCAGAAAGCAATTACTTGTATGGAAGACGCAAATGAGCGCTACAAGAAAATATGGATGACTTTGATATATTTGGCAAACATGTTGCAAACGAAATTAGAGCTATAAAAAGTGCTCAAATGCAACGATGGGTAAAATGGAACATTCAAACCGCTCTCTATAACGCCCAAGCAGATCATGATACCCTTCGTATGTCACCCCCTTATTGTGGACCAACATCTGCTTCACACAGTCAGAATGTCAATGTCTCCTCTTCCAAGTGACAGCAGTTGTTAATAATAATCAAGTACAATGCAACACTCAATTATTTTTGATTGTTATTGATTTAAATTATAAACCTTCATAAATTTATCACAAAGGGCTTTAATAATGGCGTCACAAGTTTCTGGAATAATTCTGCCAATTGATTGTGCTGAAATTCTGAACAAGTATTTTAAACTCTCATACGCCTCACCTAGGAAAAAAAAAGCAGACATTACTAAAACTGAGCAACTATAAGGCCAAGCTACACTCAAATCCTAATCTCATACCGGTTGCTAAGTATCGAAGTGTCACTGATAGTCTTTCGCCTGGTGATATAGCATTTCGAAACACGGTATCATGTTTTGTAATAAGAGGTGCTATTGCTGTAAGTAACTCTTCAAATGAAGTACTGTCGATGCGAAGAAAATTGCAATATGACATGGTATGCTCCCAAAGACTTTCTTCTTGTTAACGAATCTCTTATCCAAAACCTGTGTTTTCTAATCTTTTTCCTGCTTCTTTTTCATCTTAACTGAAATAGCAATAGCAACAGCACAACATGCTTGTAGTTCCGCCATTTTATTATTATAATTAATTAATTAAAACAAAATTTATGTTAGTTTATTAATTTAACTTGAACTAATAACTATACGTTGCTTGCAACTTGTTGCCTACATTGATCGCTTATTTCAACATGTTGCGAAAGTTGCCTGTTGCTTTCACCAAAATTGCCTAGTGGATGGTGGGCTTAAGGTTGGCGAGTGAGCTAGTGTGGTCACCTAAGGTTGGTGCTTAGTGAGTGTATTCACCCTATTGTTGGTAATGTGTGTTCACCCTATGGTTGGTGATGTGTGTTCACCCTAAGGTTGATGTTGCTGGCACGGGGGAGTGTCCCTTGCGGTATTACCACATACCCCCCTTTCCGCTACGGTTGTGTCAGAAATATTAGCAGATGTCACGGGTTTATTAATCATACTTAAAACTAGCATAAAATAACGGCTGGTACTTACAAAGTATGTTGAGTAACCTCTAGTGACCTCGTATTACTGCTCAATAAACAAAACTGTAATCAATTAGCACAATTGTACATCACCTTAACGTAAAATAACATTTTTTGCTTACAATAAATGTTTAATTACATTTGGTGGCCTCCTATTTCTGCTCAACCAACAGAACTCTAATTAATGAGATCATCACATTAACGTAAAATAACAGCTGGTACTTACAAGGTATGTTGAATTACTTCTAGTCATCCCCTATTCAACAAAACTCTAATTAATGAGCAGAAACGTACATCACATTAACGTAAAATAACAGCTGGTACTTACAAAGTGTGTTGAATTACTTCCCTATTACTGATCAATCAAGAAAACTATAACTAATGAGTACAATCATACATCACACAAAAGTTAAATAACTGTTGGTGCTTACAATGTACGACCTCGTATTACTGCTCAATCAACAGAACTCTAATTTAATGAGCACAAGCGTACATCACATTAACATAAAATGACAGTTTGTACTTATAATGTAAGATGAATTCCTTGTATTAATGAACGGAACTCTAACTATGGAGCACCCTCATACTTCAAAGTAAGGTAAACTAACAGCTGGTACTGACATTGTGTGACCTATTATTGCTCAATCAACAGAACTCTACATAATGTGCACCGTCATACTTAAAACTAACAAAATAATGGCACGTACAATGTATGTTGAATTACTTCTGGTGACCTCGTATTACTGCTCAATAACGAGAACTGTAGTCACAATCGTACATCACTTTAACATAAAATAACATTTGGTACTTACAATGTACGTTGAATTACTTCTATTACTGCTCAATGAACAGAACTCTAGTACCCGCATCATTCAAACTAACATAGGTTGGTAGCTGGTTGGATTACTTTTGGTGACCTCCTATTATTGCTTCAATTAATGACCCATCACACTAATGTTAATTAGTACTTCAATGAATGTTAAATTACTTTTTGGTTATTGGTCAATGAACAGAACTCTAATTAATGAGCACTCTCATACTTTAAACTTTAAACTAATAAAAAATAACAGCTGGTACTTACAATGTATGTTGAATTACTTCTAGTGACCTTTTATTACTGCTCAGTAAACAGGAATGTAATTAATGAGCACAATCGTACATTGCATTAACATAAAATAACATTTAGTATTTAAAATGAACGTTGAATTACTTCTGGTTATCAACAGAACTCTTATTAATGAGCACAATTATACATTACACTAATGTTAAATAGGTTACAATCACAGGTAACTTAAGACCTGGGTCAGGTTGAGACAGCTGCTAAAACATGTTATCAGTAGTAGACAATGATGTTCAGTCAACCCTGCAGCTAAATACAAGCTAAATTGTTTACAAGCCGCTGTGACGTTCATTGACGCACGTATTATTACAATACAATTTA
>JAYJLX010038771.1:0-13218 GCA_036873525.1 Chalinula nematifera
TTCTACATGTAGCTCCTCTTGTAGTGCCCACTGGAAGAAGTTTGAGGCAGTATCAAGTCAGTTGATCTTGAAAAAAAATCTCAGTTTTTAGTGCGCGAGGGATTAGCACTTTAGTGCACTAGTTATATTGTGTGATTACAGGACCTAGTGTACAGTGTATACACACAATGCTTACAAATGTGACATAAATCTATATAATTATGTTGAATAACATACCCTATAATATACAAAACACATCAATTGAATAACTAGCTACAGATGCCACCACCATATGGCAAACAATTGCTATGTAAAGTATGTTTATGTATAACGAACCAAAAGGTAGAGTACAGTAGAGCAAAGAACAACAGGAAGAATGGCCATGGTTGAGAATCGAGCAACAGATTGTATCACAATGTCACTGGCTCTCCCTGCTCCATCAGCGTTTTCAAACCTATACACCTAGTTAATTTTAGTTAGTTACACACATAGTTAAGCGCAATGATTATAAGTATATTATTCATACGTACATCAAGTGCTTTTATGAAGTAATTCTGCATTACAGGAAACATGAACAATGCACTGGCAACTGAATATACACAAAATCCTGCCATGATAAGAAGTGGTTGTTTCTGCTGAAAATACGTAGTTCCTACGAAAGGAAAAAAAAAAACAATTTCTTCACCCTTAAGCCATATTCACTGTGTTACGTTAACTGAGCATTTAGAAAAATTACAACATTAGTAATTACACGTTTCTACAATTTAGGCATCAAAGGTAATGTTTTAGCCTTATACTGTGAACTAGGCTTCAAGGTCAATATAATTATACTACGCCAAACAAAAACTGGAATTATATAATTAAGCAACCATAATCACCTAACAAGAATCCATATCCGAAGAATATAATCGGCAGGTACACTTTCCATATAAGTGAAGTGCGCATATCAGCACGGGTTTCCAATACTGCTAATCTGTTAAACCACGATGCTTTAGCCTGCTTTACAAAATCAGCTTGCTGGATTCTGAATGGAGAAAATTTGGATATATTTCTTCGGGATACATTGTACTTAAACTAACTGATAAGGTGTAGTTGTCATGGAGCTTGGTCGCCTCAGCTCAACATTCGTGATTCGCTCCAACGTCTCAACAGACATGCTTTCAAAATCTTTCACTCTAGCTTTCCTTATAGCCCACTTAATTATATCAGGCTCAGTGGACTCCTAGAAAACAAAACAATCATTGTTAGCTGTACTGTACATAGCAAGTCAAAATAATCAATAATAGGAAGTATAATACTCGTTATAAAAATACATATTTAACTTTTGTGTAATCTGAAAAGGTGCAAAGCGTGATATAATGACTGCTATTAGCGTATTGATCTATATACACCTGCTATGCACATGTAAAAGTTAAAAACTGCACATGCATGTATCATTACACAAGTAGAATGAAAGCACTAAAGTGCTGAACCCTCGCAGTCAAGCATGTGTATACATTTGATCCGATATAAATGTGATTTGACATCACACAGTTTCTTACACACCAGTAGATCTTAGTCTGCACAGTCCAGCACACACATCATCGGTATACACACACACACATGCAATTTACAGTACAACACAGCATACACTATCAAATCCTCTAAAAGTTAGAATTCTTCACACTTAAACAACCAACTGAACTAACTAAAAACTTACAAGAACGAAGTAAACTTGTAGAGCAGACCATCAGTTTCACTAACTGACAAACTCCAGTATTTTCACACTTACAAAACTCATACTCTAATCACTCAAAAATCCAGCAAAAGATGAATGAGAATTTAAGCCTCACATAGGTACAGCAAGTTCCAGAAATTCTAGAGCCATTCCAAGGGCATTGGGCCAGTCTAAATGCCATCCAAGCACGATCAAGCAGAGCATCAGAGGCCATGATTTAATTGTAAGTAGGCGTGACTGAAAAATTTTAAAACAATGTGCTCAAAGATTGCGGTCTGAAAAAATGGCGACCAGCAAAACCATCAATTGAAATACTCACAGATCTTTGTCTTAACCTTGGCCATGTTTTAAAAAATCCGTTGAATTGTGGAATTATCGACATCGAGCGCCTTCAATAGAGAGTCAGTAAAGTTCTACCGTCAAGACAGATAGACACACAAACCGACTACTATAATCCTCGGTCCATGCTTGAGTTAATTATTACAAATAATTGCAATTTACAGAGTCAAAGGAATCACAAAATAAAAGAAAAAGCCAGGCTTGTCTGTCCCCACATGGTACAAATATCTAACTGAGACTCACTTGGTAATGGGAGAGTATAGCACGACGTAAGGTTGGTTTACCCAGCATATCCATAATGATGTCTGGAATGAATAATAGTGTGATATATTAAATTAACTATGTCATATATCATATGTGTACAATTCACCTGCTGGATTATGCTCTCCTATTTCAGGTACTAATAAATTTTTGTTCCAAAAGCTGTTCACAGCTGCTTCAGCAAAGAATCCGTAAGCTTTTTGTGGAACTCCATGGTATGCTATTTTGCCATCACATAACAGTATAAGTTTGTGAAACATGTGAAATATTTCAAGTCGAGGCTGGTGTATGGTTAAGACAACTGTTCTGTTGGAATCAGCTAAATTGTTTAAATGACTCAACAACTCGACTGAGGCAGTGGAATCCAGACCTAAACAATCAACCAAACACATTAACTTCCATAACAATAACATTAAATATATTATAACAAACCTGAAGTTGGTTCATCGAGAAATATGACTTTAGGCATTGTCAGCAATTGTAGGGCAATGGTCAGCCTCTTTTTTTGTCCACCACTGATACCTGGTCCTGATAACCCTCCAACTGCCATATCACCAACATTAGTTAATCCAGTCTACATAAACAAATACATCAATACAACATTGGACATGGCCTTACTTGCCTGCATGCAGCAGGGGATTAGTGATGGAATGACAATAATGGAAGTAGAATGCTTTTGATCAGAACTAGTTTGGTCATAATAATATACATTGTAGAATTTAAAGTATCACATTCATACTATATTAATGTATATCACAGTACAATCAAAACAAAACAGCAGGAAGTTATCAGTTATATGGGAAGGGTGGGTGGGGGGGGGAAGGGGGAAGCTAAGCACTTTTCCTAAGAATAAATTCTTAACAGTTTCCCAGAAAAAAAATTCACAGTGTCTCCCAAAAGCAACATATTTAAAATTCACACCGCAAAGAAAAATATACAATACAAATAAACACACAATTAACTGGCACTAATATTATTATGTAAACAAATACTGTACATATAATGTTGTTTATAAACAGAACTCACAACATCCATGACTTGTTCAACACGAATAAACTTCTCCCTCCATGTCACCTTGTTAGGTAGCTTCATATGTGCAGCCAGTATTAGGTTTTCACTGCAAAAAGAAACATTTCACTTAACGAACTGGAAGAGAGTAGATATATACAATGATTCACCGAACGGTCAATTCTTCATAATATGGAGTAGCTAGCTGTATTACATATCCAGTGAATGACAAATATTCATCTCTCACACGATCCAAAGGAATACCATTGACAAATATTTCACCCTGTGATTATGAATAGCATTAGTACACATGAAAAATTGTATCTATTTCAATAGTATATTATATATACCTGCATGTAACCAACACTCCTCCTTCCAGTCAACAAGTCTAAAAAAGTTGTTTTCCCACACCCTGGAGTTATCAAAACAAATTAAACTTGTGATTTTTAGTCAATTATGGCTTTTGGGACAGCTTTAGCTAGCCCTTCTAGACGTCACATATAGTGTGTAAACATTATTTATGTTATTGTTCGCTTCTCAGTCACTTGTTGAACAATAACAAGAGTGTACTCAAACATATTCTGATGGCGGGCGGGATATATGCTGGGTTATTACACCACTATTATAGTGTAGGGAAAACGGTAAATAAACATTATTGTATTCAAAGGCTGCTTCAATAACCACTTATATCGTACTTTGTTTATTCAAATATTTACTACATACATAACTGGGAGTTTAAGTATATGCACTATGTTAGTATTATGTACCTGAGGGACCCATTATTCCAACCAGTTCACCAGGATTGAAATATATCGATACTCCTTTCAGAATATGATTCATTTTACTGCCACATGACAAATACCATGACAGGTTCTGCAACAATATTAAACATTACATTCAAAAGGAGTACACTAATTTTTAATGAAATCATGCAATCATTGCCCATGCAAGGAAGGCAGTCAAAACATCGATACATACATAATATATTTCCCGGAAAAAACAATTCTCACATGGAAAACAAATAATGAAGGACACCACTACTTTCAAGAACAAATTACATGTAGATTTGAATGTTCACAAGGACAATCCCTTCCATTCCATGAGACAAATAAAAATGTAATAATGAAAATTAAAACCAATGAAACTTACTTTATCATCACCCTCCCTTTCCTCTATTACTGGAACATTGCTCTAAATAAACCAATGACAGTATAAATATAGCATCAGATGTAAGCGGTAATAACATACAGATTCCGTTGATATCGGCAAATACGAACCAGAATCCTAATATCATAATTATTACACATAATGAAGGTATCATTATCATAACAATAATCAAATAATAATCCTATTGAAGTAACTATATTGATGTGTGTGGGTATACATACATTTCTGTCTTGTGCATTCTGTCTTGTAAAGGTAGACCCTTTGCGATAGTTTTTAATTGATGACACGGAAGTCTTTCTAGTCCCGTTTTCGAGAGATTGATCTGTAAGCAATAATTCACAAATATAAGCAAACATAAAATAGATAATGAATTACAAGACAATAATATTACTGCTGATTTTAAACTCAGTTTCATATTATGCATGTATGCTAAAGTATTGACCCACCATTCTCCTCTTCTTCAATCACTCCAAGGTGACTGGTAGATACCTTAGCTGAGAAAAGGGATGAACATGAGTGAAAATAATGGTTATGACAATGATAAAAATCAGTAATGGTAGCGGTAACAAACTAATTTCTGAAAGAATCTAATACACAGCCATGTAGATATATGCCATGGGTTATAATAATTATAACCCATGACTATGTATATGTATCTACATAATACATAGGATATTATAGATATACATATTATAATCACAATTTTTACCTTCAATATTTTTAACTGATCTAGTTGTATGTGTACTTCGCATTGAGAGACGCTCATTGCCACGAACTATACACACATACCCATGGGTTAGAACCATAAATAACTTTAAACATAATACACTAACTGAATTGGGTATCCTCCTCATCGTCAACAATATGATGAGCTATTGCGAATGACACTGTCGTAGCATCACGCCTTTCATCCTTTACTTTGTTCTTATGAGCACTTACACAGTAACTGAGATCCAAACATGCAATAGACACAGCATCATCAAGACCACAAACAGGGAACTATTACAGAAAAAAAAAAAACACTCCTTTAAATTCAAATACCTTAAAGTAACCGTTAATACTAAAATAAAACACTACAGTATCATCATTCTAATTGTTATTTATATATAGGTATTATACCTTTTTTTGCACATAGAATGAAAAGCGACGCCGATTGCCGTACATATAATGTCAGTACATGACTATTTTATATTTTTAAATATGGTATAGATCAAGCAGGTTGGGTATAGTGTACTACAAACAAACAAGGATGCAATAGGCTTGATACCCAATCAAAGTATATAACCATTCTTTTTATAATCTCTTTGCCTCTTTCTTTATGAAAATAAATTCTTCATTTTTCCAAGTTTGCAAAATTCAATTATAGGATGTGTTTCACTAAAGCATTCATACAGCAATTATTAAACCATACAGAATTATTACACAATTAATGCTGACCACATGCACACAGATTACCTGTGGGATCCAATCCATACATTCCTCATCTGCTTCTATCCATTCCAAATACTGGTCTTGTTTAAAAAAAAGTAACTTCTTCCACAAGTAGAATGTCAGCTATTTGCAGCAATATCACACAGCTAGTAAGACATTTATTATTAACGATGCTATATTACCTTGGCCAATATTGATACTACAGTCAAAGATATCACCACAGAAATGATTACCACAACTGACCACGAGGGATACTGAGTGACTTCATTTCGAAGAAAGTTAATTTCTGTAGGACATGAGTTTTGACAGTGAACTGTGTAGCAGTTATCCCTAAACTGGTATGAATTATTATTGGACCGACATCGATACCACATGTTGATGGCATCTTGCATTGTATTCGCCTAAAGGAAAAAAAAGAGGATTATTGATTATATAACTATACAAGATTGGCTAACCTCTGCTTGGTCACAACCCTCAACACTACCACTATCACTAGGACTATGAGAAGTACTGTCAAACGTGTATTCCCTCCAAACATTACTTGAAATTGAATGCCTGTAATGGAAGGAGTCAGTTACTATACGTAGCAGTTTACGAAACACACTAATATACGTAATGATATTATCACCTCTATATCAAATCATATCCAAGCTAATGAGATAAATTGATGATTGTAATAATTTTAATCAAAATAACTGTATTATATTTTGTGCTGATTGTAAAAATTACAGCTAGGTGAAACAAGTTCCAAAAACTATACTGCTTGACGCATAACAGTTGCCTTTAATCATTGTTAGTCATACAGGAAGTATACACAATAAAGTATAGTGTAGTGTAATTATGTCTGCCAAGTTCCAAAATTAATGTATGTTTGTTAATTTTATGTTATAAACATTTTATTTTTTCCGTAGAAAAAAAGCTGTACAAAAATAATAAAAAAGGTTTGTTACGTACCTACTAACACTACCCATTTTCGTTTAAAATACGATTTAATGGGAAAAATATAGTCTAATTACATTATCAAAGGGTTAATTACTCAAACATTAAACACTTAGCCACACATATGTACTGCTATTACGGGTTTTTAAAATAATGTATCCAATGGTACCCCACAACTACATGTGTAATGATAAATAACTGACCTAATAGATCCTGTGAAACTACCAAGGGAAGCACTTATTTCATCCACTGAACTCTCGTATAATATACCCCCTGGTGATGCAAGAGTACTCATACTGAAGTACACATGCTGTACACATTGGGTAGCTATGTAGCTTAACCCACTAACGAAAGGCTGCGTGTTCAGAATCGAAGAATTCATGGCTCCACCATACTCTGCCACCGCCAGAATAAACTGCGATCCTAATGAAGGTACTAGTTCTGAATCTGATGTGCTACCAGGTGGAGTTAACTGTGCTATGGCATCTGCTAGAAGGAAAACATCATATAAACTAACAACGACCATCACTGGAATACTGTCAGAGTAAGGGAAGTATTGTTCATCTCTTAAAATGCATTCCAATGATATACAACATGGGGAGCCTGTGGTAGTGTAGGTATTACACTGTGGAACTGATTCTATTAGAGTCAGTAATCGTTCATCAGTTCGATTCTCCTTGTTAGTAGAACTGAGCTGGTCTTGATCTGCTGACTGAACTGTTCCATTTAATCGTCGAAAGATATTCCCACGAAAGTTAATGAACCACGCTGAATCAGCAAGTATACTGATACTAGGATTACTCGTATTGTGATTGTTGATTTCATCAACGATCCATTTGATATTATTGACAACTCCTAAACCACCAGCACTAGAACCAGCTAACAAAATATCTGTTGCATTCAATAAGAGACCACGACTGATCAGCTGTTTTATAACTCCTTTCAGTATAGTTTGACCTCGAAATGTAAACTGCAAGCTCTCGCTTTCTGGTGAATACACTTCTTTAAGAAATTGCTCTTGCGAATCATTAGACAATAAGTCGAGTCCATCAGGAATATAGGTGTCCTCAGCTAGCCACATATCACTGCTACAATATGGGACTAATACACGGTTGAAGTTATGGAATATAGGGTTGAGTTCTGGTGTGGAGTCCATAAGGTCCTTACCCTCCACGTTACTCAATGTACCGTCGTCATTCAGTGTGGAAATCGATGTCATGTAAGGGTTGATGATCTCCTTCGGGTTTCGATTTCTAATTATTTCCCAAGTCCGGGTGATGTTGACCTTCGGATTGAAAGCAAAGTCAGGGTCGTCTTTGTTAGTGGCAAACTGTCTTCTAACGTCAGAACGGATGAATCGCGTATTGCATGACGTTTGTGAATAACAAAGACCTCCGCTTTCAAAGAAGATAATCCATTCTGTAGAATTACTGTTCGTTTCGATGTAATATCCAGCTCGAGAATAATCGTTGCATACTGCTTCTTCATCCTCGAGTCTAGTCCATTGCATGGATGCATGACTCATCGGACAGAAACACAGACACAGAATAAAGGCTGCAAATTTATGTACGGTTTCCATAAGCTACACAATCGTACCCACTTCTGAGTAGCCTTCTTTTTTCCCCCTATGTTTAAATACCGGGGCTAGTCAACAAGCTATACAAGGCCCAAATTAACTTGCACTAATGATATTCATTGACATTTTAATTAGCTCGCAAATTATGACGTCATTTGTGAATGCAACCACCAAAATTAGCTAAATGTAATAGAGAAAAAAAAAAAAACAAAAAAAAAAATTATGCAATGTTCTTAAATTGTCCTTTAAAATTCAATGAGGTCGTTCCTGGAGAAAGAGATTAAAATAATTATATCAACATAATATAAAAACGGTCAGAGATCAAAGAACTGTGGGGGTGGGGGGAGGGTCTAGTTAGTGGGGAGTGGAATAAGCAACTATCATTCACTTGGAATATACACATTGAGTAGATCAGATTGAGTTGCTGTGATTACATTAAACTTGTCACATTTGTAAATAATTAGATATAATTATTATAATGCACCTTAGACTTCTTGAAAATTAGGATTTACAGTAGAATCGATTGTAAAACAAGTTTCATCAAAAGTTCGCCACACAATTTTGGCTAGTGTCACATAATTTGTAAACCCGCGACTTTAGAACTAGAGATTGATTTAATGTTGCCAACAATAATACTAATAACAATAATATAACAATCATGCGTGCACAAGACTGCACACGAAATATACTGAGTCATCAGTAAAAAGGATTTATAATGCACTTTGGATGTAAGAATGCTGGAACTCCAGTGCATCTTAGCTAAGTGATCAGCGTATTGTTGTTTACAACTGTGACAGAGGCGCATGTGGCTAATGTGTGATGTAGCTACGTTTGAAATCTGATTGGGTTGCAATACATTTGCATTCAGTATGATACTAAATCATTTCCCAAAAGCAAACAGGTAGAGACTACAGTGGAACCCCTCTACTGCAGACACCATTGGGCCAACAAAAAGTGTCCTGATTATAGAGGTGTCCTCATTTCAGAGGTAGTTTAGTATGGAAAGGAGTACTGTTGGGAACTCAGATAGTGTCCTTATTACAGAGGTGTCCTTATTTCAGAGTGTCCTGATTACAGGGGTTCCACTGTAGACTACTTTAGATATTGGATAAATACTGGGTGCAGTTACTATACTCTATTCCAATGAATGCGAGTGAGTATAGTTAAATTTACTACATAAGGTGTTGCATGGGTCTGGTCATGATGACCTCTCTACTACACACAAAATATTACATTATACTATTTCATATGATTATAGGTGATATAATAAATTTTGAACAGTCAGCCATGCATGACTACTATAACTTGCTAACCTCACCTCAGTGTGTAGCCACAGCTGGTGAAATTCACACTTTGTTAAACAAACCAACAAATCACACATTTCAAGGTACAATTAACAAATTAATAGTTAAAAAAAAATATTATAGCATAATAGACACCCTACATGACAATTTATCGGTGAGAATAATTGATTATGGTGAATTGTATGGTGAATTGTATGTATGGTGATTATGGTGAATTGTATAAGCATGCATACAACGGTTATTTTTCATTCAGGTAT
Organism: Chalinula nematifera; assembly: GCA_036873525.1. Classification (NCBI taxonomy): domain Eukaryota; kingdom Metazoa; phylum Porifera; class Demospongiae; order Haplosclerida; family Chalinidae; genus Chalinula; species Chalinula nematifera. The sequence goes on from JAYJLX010038771.1 coordinate 9,979, forward strand.
TCAATCTATTTCTTTAGATATTACACATAGATGGTAAAAATATTTCAAATTTGTCAAATGATATTGCCATCTGGTTTCAAAGAGAAGAGACATTTTGAACTATGTAGAACAGTGGGTGTGTGTAAGTTATTTAATCATTATTGGTGCCTCTAATAGTGGCCGGTGGAGACACTCCTTGCCACTAAATCCCTTCGTATAGTAGTAGGTGATAGGCATGGCTATATATAGCTACTTTATGCATTACAAGAGCTAGTGTATGTTATACTCACTCTGTCTCCATGTGAATGATAGCGAGTATCAGTGGGGTTATGTACTGGACCACCACTGGTATTCCCATATATAGGATAGTTTGGTAGCTGTTGATGTGAGCCAGAATATGGTGTCGGGTAGTGTTGATCATGAGTAGGGTACTGGTTGTAATGATATGGTGGATCAGTGGGGTATGTGGGCGGGCCGGTAGGGGGAGGAGGAGGCAGAGGAACCCATCTAGAACTCAACGGTCCATCTACATGGATATTTCATGAAAAAAAAAAATTAAAGCAAAGGGTATATAACATGCCATAAATAACATATTACTAAACAAACCACATTGTATGTACATATTGTGAAATACTCCATTACTATTTTGGTTACAAAAAACGTGCATATCTGCAAGTAGTAGCTTATGTCCCCAACAAGAAAATCATAAGAAAGTACATGTACCTAATACACATGTGTGATGTGATTAAATCACTGAATACATTAATTTTTTGAAAACTTTCCATAATAATAAATCCATGGCTGTGATAAAGCTCAAAACGAAAAAATATAGCAGATGATTGAAATTTTAAAAATAATTATGATGAACATTCCCTTTGACATTTTTATCCACTTCCGAAATATGCACCGTGTGAAACAAGAAATAACTATATCGCGCTTCAACTTCTTGAATACTAAACCCATTATTATAATAATACTGAAATATCTCATTGTAGAGATAGAATGCATTATAATAAAATGAAGGCATAAAGGTACAAAAACCATCGTGGCTTTCAATAGCCAATTACAGTATGAGCATTACTGTCATTGGCTATGGTAAGGAAGGATATTCAGTACACATCACATTACCTATAACTGAAGTAACTAAGAATACAAGCGTATCAATTACAGAATGTATGCTCAATGCACAACATGCACGTATTTGAATTACCATTGGAATCTGCCAATACTAATTATAGTTTAAATAACCATTTGCTTCTTAATGAGTTTGAAACAGCTTTTCCCCTAAAAAGCATAATTTCATTATTATACTTTAAATTGGTCCTCTGTAAGAGGGTCAGAAAACTAATTTTTAACAATAACAAAATAGTCCAGTCATATTAAGTTTAAACTCTGTAGAAAGTTCTGTGACGTAAAAATATTTTTTAAAGATAAAAAAACAAAAATAACATGCAATCCACCAGATCCTCGCTATGCAGTGGGAGGGTCTACATGAGACACTGTATCAATATACAATGTACCCTCAACCTCCAATGATAGACAGGTGAATAGTTTATGCATTGTATAGGTTCCTGATTTATAGGGGTTGACTAATACAGTAATCAAGCAAGGGTAGGTACTGGGGGTCAAGATAATGGAGGAGGGATGTACGTATTTTTTTTTAAATGCATTCACCTTTAATCACTCTAGGACATTAGTGTTCTCCCCAGGAAATATAGTAGGGTGGTATAACGTGTTTTTATTAATGTAACTTATAATGAATATTGCACATTAATAATAATAGTGTCAAAATTACAAGTTATCAATTTGTATAAATGTTCGTAAAAAGTAGCATGGCGCAGTGCCATTTTAAAAAGGCCAGGGGAGAACTCTGCTCTAGGTATTTAGTATTATCGGTAGGTAAGGTAGACTGTTAGCTTAACAATGCTTACATATAAACATATATGCAGGCATAAAGCTAAAATGGAATTCGGTAGTTACCATCAGGAAAAGATCTCTATGGTATTCTAGGAAGTAAAATTATAAAATCATTCACCCAGATATACATGGCTACTCAATTGTAACAGTACACTGCCACCAACACTGCACATCTTTATAATTATCCACACATACACGAGTTATACATACATACTTGTACACATACATGTACATACAACTATAACCACATACTTTACATGTAGTCAACAATGCTGTTGTAATATTGATTCCGTAATGTATTCCAAGAAAGGGGCCAATGCTGTTTGTTTAATGGTGTATAATGATAACTGTACACATAGCATAGACTCATGTGATACTCATTATTGTACATTATGAATATACATGTACTTGGGTACAGATAAGCTCCGGTTATAGTGCCATTGTATGTTCTGATGTACACAAGTTATTAGCCCCAATTAAAGTTGATTGGCTGGTTGTTACTCATTAATTACAAATAGTTATTATAATGCATGTATATGTATAAACCATAAATCCATTAAATACTAATTGGCTGAAATAAGAGACTGTAAACCTTGTACAAATAATTCCCAAATATGTCAAGGCCTGAGATTGGGGTGAATCACATTTAGAATAATTTCTTCAGGTATGATTTGTGGCACCGTAAATGCTGGTTTTTGAGTGCATACACAACACAAGTGCATGTTTTTCTTTATAGGCACTCTATTTCTTGCTGTCCATTCCGTACTTCTTATAAGCCTGTAGTCATACCTCATCATGCAAGCAATCGTGCATTCTGCGGCATTTGCATGCACGCTTAGCACATGTTTCATCCCAAGCACATAAATCTTTTCTTACTGTCCAAAGCTACAAGCACATACACTTAACTAGCGTTTACTATAACTACTATGGTGACTTGGGTAGAGGGAAACAACCAACATGTATTATTTAGGACAACAACAGCCACCATACTTATTAGTACCCTGCGAATGATCTCATTCAAATATACATGTACATATTGATGGAGGATTAATAACCTGACTGATAAGAATGGTGGTGATTCTGTGGGTGAGCTGGCTGCCAGGAGTGTGAACTGTTTCTATTGCTCTGTGAATAATTGTGAGGGGGTGGAAATGAATAGCTGCCGCTACTACTACCACCATAGCTGCCACCTCGATTATGCAGTCCTCCATCATCACCAAGATTATGCCTAATTAACATAAAATATTCAATAATACATGTACTACATGCATGTAATACTACAAGTTAGCACAAGCACTTATAACATGTACTGCAAAATGGGAAATTTTGGCATCCCTAAAAAAC
>JAYJLX010038782.1:0-15358 GCA_036873525.1 Chalinula nematifera
TAATATAGTATAATAGATTAGTATATACCTTTATACATTGTTTCATAGTCTCTAGTTACATGTAGTTTAGATGAGTTCGAATGATGTATCAGTCACTTAAGGGAATTCGTATGTCACTATCGATACCTTGTACACATCCTATTTACAAATGTGATTGTGATTATTGACATACATGTACTGTAATATACTGTAATACATATAGTATACTATACATGTACGTGTACATACAGTACATGTACGTACTATACCTTCAATTTGCTTATAATGCATGAATAAACTATTCATGTGCATTCATTTTAAATCAGTAATTTTTCAATCATTATAGATTGACTATATGCACTTTATATTACGTATTGGTTGGTTGTAACAGACACTTGTTATGTACCATTGTTTAAGACATCAGCCATAAATTTTGTTGCATTGCCTCTAATTCGCTCTTTTGTTCAGGTCATTGTGGGAGCTCATGTGCCATGTTTTATTTTTGTGGGACCTACAATGTATATGTACGTATTAGAGTTGCACCAATACTGATTACAGATACTGCCGATACCAATGCCGATAGAGATATTTTCGAGTCTTTGAACTTTTGATAGCGTGACCTTTAAAATAATGTTACAATACATGAAGTTTGATATGGCTAGTTGGAGTCCATACAGTCTTTACAAAATATTTTCAAACAGTATATACATGTTTTTAAATTTTTCATGAGTATAATTACTTGCCTAATCAGCTTAATTTTCATTATTATTAGTTATAACTAGTTATTAACATATCTGCAATGAAAGGATACTAAGTTTGTAGATACTGATATGTGCCGATTATTGGAATATCTGCAGATACAGATAATGTATCTGTTTATTGGTCAACTCTAGTACGTATACATGTAATTAAATTAATTATAATCACAAAATAGTAATTCACTTACTGTTGCTGATGATTAATCTATTATGTATACCACGGACAGTTTGAGAACGAGTTCCTCATCATTGAACTCAGTCATCTACGGGTCCACTGGTTATATAGTCACCAGTATATACATGTATGTGCATATGTTGATCAATAGTCCGTCAAGCCACACATCACAGATTAAGAGACATTCCTATAAATAATGCACAGAATATGTAATAGTGATTAATACATACAGTACATGTACATGTATGTTGTGTGTACCTTAGCCAATAAGGGTATTTGTCTTCATTGTTGCATAAGTTTGTGCTGAGTTAACACTTTACATTGGACCAATTTATTATCGAGTTTCAGTCATAAAGATCTGTACAGTATGTACATGTAAATGATAATTAAAAGCATTAAATGTGTAAGTGATTTCATACCTTTTATTTTGTGTCTTTGAGTGATTGGCCACAAGTCAGTACAATGCATGAATAGAAATATCAACTTTTTCAAATATCATGTGAAGGGTTTAGGCAGCAGCCATTACTGTACTTTATAACCACTAATTATATTTTAAGATATTCAATTAAACGGATCATACTGAAAGTCATTTGAAGACTTGAGCTGAGCTAATTATGAATTTATTTTTGAAGGATCGATTGTCAGTATATATTAGTGTTGTGTACTAGAGCAATATGTCAGGAAGAAGTCTTTATAATTCAATATGCTAATGTTTCAGTGGTTAGGTATGTAAATTTATATCTCTACAGTTTCCAAACTCATTGATATTCTTTAGCTGTTGTTGTTGTTTCATCAATACGGGCATCTTTGTGCTCTAATTCCACTGACTATACATTGGCATGACTGGGTGACACTTGGTTAATTAAGTTCAAGCTAGGGCCCTTTTAATCATCTGTATTTGTTCATCTGTCATGTGTGGGTCAATTAATAATGGTTTTTTAAACTACATTTGTATGTTAAAGTTCTTCGTGAGTCGTGACTAGCAATTGTAGCAAGCAACTGTAGGGGCAAGTAAATCCCAAGTCATTGCTATTATTTTGTCTAGTATTTCCTCTTTCAGTGGTTGTTTACTTGCTGTGTTTTGTTCTAACCATTGCCCATCAATATTCTCCTTTTGACTCAATCGTTTCAATGATACCATATCCTGTCTATCATAGTGTAGAACTACAATATCTACTGTATTGGGTATACTACTAATTTGACTCATGAAATAATTTACTAAGGAATGATTCGCTGAAGATAAAGAAATAAACACTCCTTTTAGATAAAACTTGTGAATGTGTATTCGGCTTAAGTACTTTTGTAATAGTCTCAGCATTTTACATGATTGGGTGTGGTTTATGATTACTGTTAGGGGGTCTCTTCCACTACTGTCAACATATAATGGGTCAGCTCCTGCTTTTAACAGTAGTGTAACAATATCGTATTGGTTATGCTTACAAGCTATTGTAATAGCAGTGTTTGGGTCAACTTCTCCCTTTTGTAACAAGAGTTCAACTATCTTTTTATGTCCCTGATAGCTGGCAGCCATCAATGGTGTAAAATCCATTGATGATGCATGTACACTTTCTGTCGTGTTTGGGTTTTCTCTTTCCTGCACTAGTATACTTGTATTAGGATCAGCATTGTGTTTCAGGAGTAATTCGGTAACTGTATAATGACCATTAAAACATGATAGCAAAATTGCTGTTATCCCATACTTCCCATCATTATCTTGAATATTAGGGTCAGCCCCGTTTGATAGTAATAATTCAACAGTTTCTGCATGTCCATTTTGGCTTGCTTGCATTAAAGCAGTTTGTCCATCAATGTCAGTTATATTTGAATCAATTTTTTCATGTAATAATAACATTTGAACTATACTGTAAAGTCCCTGTTGACTAGCAATCATCAATGGCCTTCGACCATATTTATCAGATATATTAGGATCACCGTTGCATTTTAAAAGGATTTTTGTCACTATGTAATGGCCATTAAAGCAGGATACCCATAATGCTGTTATACCAGCATTGTTTTGAATATTAGGGTCAGCTCCACTTAATAGTAGCAATTTAACAGTTTCAGTATGTCCATTTTGGCTTGCTAGCATTAATGCAGTTTCTCCATCAATGTTTCTTGTGTTTGGATCAACTTTTTCCTGTACTAGTAGCATTTCAACTATTTTATGATGCATCTCTCGACTAGCAGCCATCAATGGTGTCCAGCCATATATGTCTGATATATTTGAATCAGCTTTGTATTCTGAGAGCATTCTTGTTACTGTGTAATGGCCATAAAGACATGATAGCCATATTGCTGTCATCTTTTCATTGTCTTGAATGTTAGGGTCAGCCCCATTTGATAATAGCAATCCTACAGTTTTAGTGTGTCCATTTTGGCTTGCCAGCATTAAAGCAGTTTGGCCAATAAAGTCTTTCTGGTTTGGATCAACTTGTTCTTGTACTAATAACATTTCAACTATTTTGTAATGTCCGTCTTGACTTGCAACTATCACTGATGGTGTCCAACCATGTTTAGGATCAGCATTAAGTTTTAAAAGGGTTTGGGTTACTGTGTAATGGCCGTTAAGACATGATAAAGTTATTGCTGTTGTACCATAAGTGTCCTGTATATTTGGATCAGCCCCATTTGATAGTAGCACTTCAACAATTTTATTAAATCCATTTTGGCTTGCATACATTAAAGCAGTTCGTCCAATATAGTCTGTTTTGTTTAGGTCATGATCAACTCTTTCCTGTGCTAATAACAACTGAACTATTTCATGATGTCCCTGATAACTAGCAGCCATCAATGGTGTCCTGTTGTAATTATTTGATGTATTAGGATCAGCATTGCACTTTAAAAAGATTTCTGTCAGTTTGTAATAGCCATTAAAACATGTTGACCACATTGCTGTTGCACCTTCTTCATTTGTAATATTAGGGTCAGCCCCGTATGATAGTAGCAGTTCAGCTGTTTCAGTGTGTTTATTTTCACTTGCCTTCATTAAAGAAGTTTGCCCAGCCTTGTCTTTTGCATTTATATTTGGAATGACATTTTCCTGTACTAATAACAGTTGAACTATTTTACGATACCCCTTTTGACTAGCACATATCAGTGGTGTCCGACCAATATTATCTGAAACATTAGGATCAGCATTATGTTTCAAAAGTAGTTCTGTTACTGTATAATGGCCATTAAAACACGATAACCATATTGCTGTTGATCCAAATATGTCTTGAATATTGGGGTCAGCTCTATTTGATAGTAACAATTCGACAGTTTCAGCATGTCCATCCTGGCTTGCTTGAATTAAAGCAGTTTGTCTATTAATATCACTTGTTTTTGGATCAACTTTTTCATGTACTAGTAGCATTTTAACTATACTATGATGTCCCTGTTGACTAGCAGCCATCAATGGTGTCATACCATTATTACTTGGTATACTAGGATCAGCATTGTATTTTAAAAGGATTGCTGTTACTGTGTAATGGCCATTAAGACATGCTAACCATATTGCTGTTCTACCTTCTGTGATGTTTTGAATATTAGGGTCAGCCCCATTTGATAGTAGTAATTTAACAGTTTTGGGATGACCAAATTGGCTTGCATTTATTAAAGCAGTTTGTCCACAAATATCCGTTGCATTTGGATCAACTTTTATTTGTACTAATAGCATTTGAACCATTTGATAACATCCACTATAACTAGCACCCATTAGTGTTGTTCTACCGTGATTATCTGATATATTAGGATGAGCATTGTATTTTAATAGGAGCTGTGCAACTTTGTAATGGCCATTAAAGCATGCGTACCATATAGCTGTTGCATTAAAAAGGCTTCGAATATTAGGGTCATCCCCATTGGTTAATAAGTGTTCCACTATGCGTTGGTTTCCTCCTTGACTGGCGGCCATTAATAATGTCATTCCATCTGGACGGGTTGTGATTTCATGGTTTAAAGTGAATAATAGATGATTGGCCACCTCATGGTTACCAAAGAGACAGCTTACCATTAATAGTGTTGATCCTTCATGTGTGACAATGCTAGTATCAGCATTAGCTTGTACTAGTGTTTGATATATTTCAACTGTTTTAGAAAACATTACTGCTGTATGTCCAATAATATCTTGTATATTAACATCAGCTCCTGCTGATAGTATTAGTTTTAATACCTCAATATGTCCGTGTTCACTTGCTAGCATCAGAGCTGTTCTTCCTTCATTGTCTTGATGATTTATGTTAACAATATTCATATTTAATATGAATTCGATTGCTTGGATGTGCCCAATTTTTCCAGCCTCTAACAAGCCATTTTCAAATGTATAGTTCATATTTTCATCCTCTGTAAACAGCCTTTCATCTCCAACCTGTAGGTAAAATACCCCAATCAAACACATCAGCTGTTGTTTTTGTTCTGTAATATTGAAACACATGACTTTATCTAGACTGATCATAAACATGATTTCTACTGAACCATTATTCACTCTAACAGCTCTAGCATAAATACCTGCTAAGTTTAGCATTAGCTCTTTAACAAATTTAAATGGAACAATTTTCCAATGGTTGTTTAGCTTAACTATGAGTGTTGTTTGTGAAGGATTTGCTTCAATATTTTCATTCAGTGTTTTCATAAACAATTTTAGTGGTGCCTTACTCATGAACATGTCTACTTTTTCCATGTGTTCCCTTGTTCTGCACTTTAATCCATCATTGCTTTGAGGGAATCCATATTTAACAATTCTATTCAAAATACTACCATCAAGAAAGCTACAGTTGTTACGAACTATTTCAATTAGTTCACTTATTGTTTGACATTGACTCAAGTTTTCTAGTCCCTCAATTTTTGCATCTAGAATATTTTCAATAATTTCTTGTAGACTGTTTTCAGCTACTATTTTCTCAATTGCTTTACGAACATCTCTAAGTAACATTGTAAATGACTCATCTATTTCTTCCAATTCCTTTATCAATTCCTTTTCATCTTTCTCTGTGAATGAAAATGTAATTTGCTTTCCTTTTGGCTTTTCTAATTTTTCTTCCTTAACTTTCTCAGCTAATGTGATTTCCTTTCCCTTCTCCAAAGCACTGACCACATCATCCCATGTTGCATCAGAACACAATGACAACCATTTTGTGTAGAGAGAAAATTTTTGTTGTTGCACTGAGGCGTTTTGTAACCCTTTTAGAATTTCTTTAATCTCAGTCTCACTGAACCCTCTTAAGTGAATAGCAACCGATTCCCACTCCACCAGATTGTGGAGTATCTCTTGTAATTCAGCTACTGTTAGTCTACTCATCCTTTGATCAGTGTTACTAGAATACACTGTATACTATATACTCTATTGATACAGCCAACTGCTTATTTCCATTGGTTTGAGAGGATTAACTTTCTAATAATTTGTGCGTCGTTTTTATTCCTGTGATTTAATTCATAGCAAGTATTTATTACAAATCATAAACAAGATTATTAGATTAAAATAAACCGTATAATTATTTGTTTGTCAGTGTTTTAGACTCTTAGTGTGTTATTTTGCAATGTGTTCTGAAACTTGGCCATTTAACTGTAGGATTTGGGTTATGGGTCATTTATGTACATGTACATACACTATACATAGTTTATAGGTCATACATGTATGTACATGTGTTTAAGTATACATATTATTCCTTACCACACTTAGAAAGTAGGTGAAGCTTATTGTACTCGTTATTTACTTATTATGTGGTTCATACTTACAGATCATAATCCCGAACTGGTGGATATACTAGACCCATCCACTGCCAGACAGACTGCCAAATGCCTTCAGGGATTCCTGTTGGAAAAGCCATTATATAAATCCAGTCTATACTCCTCTATACGTTGTTCAGCTGCAGAGCTAATGGGTCGTGGGTTCCACCTCTGGGAGAACTACATCGATGTACCAGCCGTAGTAATGGGTCTACTAGACCTGGCTATAACACCCGGACTACCTTCAACTGTAACGGATGATAAATCAGCCAAGAAACACCACGCCATTAAATTCGTAGCAGAGATAGCACGGAGGGCATTGAACCTGATGGTACTCCTACGACCCATTACCATAATCACAGCCATTGCTAAGGAAGTGTCTCTGTTCCTAGTCTCACCTCATGGTACATCATCCCCTCATTCATCACTACCACAGATACAGGTACATATACTATACTATAATACATACATTATACACACACAGGGCTATAGGTACACTATACTACATGTACGTGTATTTGTGTAATGACATGTATAATGTACATTATAGGTAACACACAGGACACTATTCTATAATACTATAGTATACTTGTGCATGTTATAGGCCAGTAATGTTATCTTGTGTTTATGTGCTCCTACTATAGGTGGGTGTGACTCCTCCCCCCAATACATCTGGTATTGTTACTAAACCAGAGGTTCTATTACCAGCTGCTAAGGTGGAAATACTTGAGTTAATGAGGACACTACTGGAGAAGTGTTCAGCTCAAGTTTCAGTACAACTATTGGATGTGAGCTGTAGCACGGTATATTCATTATATAGACTAATAATGAATATTGATCAGTTAGTGGGCGTGTTCATTAATAATTATTCTCCATACTTAGGTGGTTGATATTGTCTTGTTTTGTCTTGATCAAGATGAGCTGAAGAAACGTAACTATATGATAAATGAACTATTCCCATCTCTTACCAGGTAACCTTTGCTTTCTCTATTTAATTAATGGTATTCATTACCCCTCCCCTATCCCATTATATCTAATTAGATTACCCAATATCAGTTATTGCGTAAAGAATCGTCGATTAGCTGTGGGGTCACGATCAGGTCATGTGGGCGTGTACGATCTGAAGCAGCGGAAGACCCAAATGATTAACGCCCACGCTCATCAAGTCACTGTTCTGTGTTTCTCTGAAGATGGTAAATATCTGGCCACTTATTCGTATGGTGAATCAACACTGAGCTGTTACCTGGTTAGTATACACCAATACTGTACTTAATATGAACTTTGACCTTTTGTTACTGTACATAACCTTTTAATCAGCACATGTTGCATTTTGAACACAATATCGCCCTGGGGGGGATACATGTACATGTTTACCCAATATAGTACTGTGTTTCTGTTATCATTCCTATTATTCCTTCCCCTCTCCTCTCTCCCCTCTCATTTGTATCTCTCTCTATGTATATAGGTTGGTTCCTCATTCTTTGGTGGTGTTATATCCCAGACCCCCAAGTGTATTAATAGTTGGACTGCCATTGCTAGCTCCACAGCTCCTGCCAACCAGTCCAGTTATATTAGGCTGGAATGGACTAGTAATAAATCTATAGTACTGTACATGCCAGGAGGTATTGAATGTAGATATTCTTTATAAACGCAATAATAGTTTATTTTATTTTCCCAATTATTAGGTAATTGTTATAAATAATATTGCTGATTTTAGTTGAAATTTCAATTTAAAAAACTAAAACATGCAAATAAATTATCTTGGTATTGCCAAAGACATGTACAGTACATACATGTACACTGCATGCCTCAGAATCCTCAGCCATATAGACCCATATAAAGTAGTGATGCTATTGCTTTATGATATGAAACGTTTTAAAGGTATAGTCTAGGATATGTATATTACTCATAATTAGAGTGCTCGGAAATATAAAATCATATAGCCACTTACAATTAATCCACCATATCAGTAGATGTGCATATATTTGTCCCGGCCTATAGCCCTCCCTATATAGCTGGCTGCGTAGTCAAACATTATGGTATGGCTATACACTGCATGCCCACACACTTTAATAATTGCCAATGAATACTAATGAGCAAATCCTCAACTCAACATGAACGCCTTTAATAAGTATAGTTATATCAATGTTGTAATAAGCAAACTAATATGGATCGAGGCTCCTATAAAAAGTAGCTATAAAGCCTATAGTATGTTTTATTTATATCATCTATTCAACGGCAACTTCAATAAACCCATCTCTGACAGCCATGCACATCAGGCGGCCCTTGAAGTTCTCTTCCTTCAATTAGTTTAGTAATTTCAACATAATATGATCCATTCTTTATAACATATTATGTGTGATATACGCATACATTATAATTAGTATAATAAAATTATTTTACAGTGAAAAAGATGGGCTCTCAATTATAGTGGATCAGGACACACAACTCAGTTAACTTATATGGAAATAATCATGATGGTTATCAAAAAATATACATGTACATATATAATGCATGTTATTGCCAAGTACAGTTTATTATACATGTGCATGTAGTCAGTACTTTTTGCAAAAAAATTAAAGCTTCTTACTGGCCATGGTTTGTACACTCTGTGTATAGGGACTGACGAGTTTGAAGGTAATTAGTCAATACTAGTAGACATGTCCCATCAAAAGATGTACTTCATCATTACATTATTGAAAGTTATATAGTCAGCAAAAACTGACATTTATAGTCAATGCCTACCTGCTTCTGCTTCGTTCAGATCATGTCAACTGTTTCTTGCACTTTTAACATGTAAACTATACTATGATGCCCCTCTTGGTTAGCAGCCATCAACGGTGTCAAACCATTCTTATTTGATATGTTTGGATCAGCATTATGCTTTAGAAGTATTTGTGTTACTGTGTAATGGCCATTAAAACATGATAGCCATATTGCTGTTACACCATCGTTATTCTGAATATTAGGATCAGCCCCGTTTGATAGTAACAATTCAACAGTTTCGATATGTCCATTTTGGCTGGCATGCATTAAAGCTGTTTCTCCATGAATGTGTCTTGTGTTTGGATGAACTCTTCCCTGTACTAATAGCATTTGGACTATTTCACGATGCCCTTCTTGACTAGCAACCATCAATGGTGTCCAGCCATCATTATCTGATACATCAGGATTAGCTTTGTATTTTAGAAGGATTTTTGTTACTGTGTAATGGCCACAAAGACATGATAGCATGATTGCTGTAACACCATAATTATTTTGAACATTAGGGTCAGCCCCATTGGTTAGTAAGTGTTCCACTATGCATTGGTTTCCCGCTTCACTAGCGGCCATTAGTAATGTCATTCCATCTGGACAGGCTATAATTTCATGGTTTAAAGTGAATAATAGATGATTGGCCACCTCATGGTTACCAAGGAGACAGCTCACCATTAATGGTGTTGATCCTCTGTGTGTGACAATGCTAGTATCAGCATTAGCTTGTACTAGTGTTTGACGTATTTCAACTGTTTTAGCAACCATTACTGCTGTTCGTCCATATTTGTCTTGTATATTCACATCAGCTCCAGTAGCTGATAGTATTAGTTTCAATACCTCAATATGTCCGTGTTCACTTGCTAGCATCAGAGCTGTTCTTCCTTCATTGTCTTGATGATTTATGTTAACAATATTCATATTTAATATGAATTCAGTTGCTTGGATGTGACCAATTTTTCCAGCCTCCAACAGCCCATTTTCAAATGTGTAGTTCATATTTTCATCCTCTGTAAACAGCCTTTCATCTCCAACCTGTAGGTAAAATACTCCAATTAAACACATCAGCTGTCGTTTCTGTACTGTAATATTAAAACACATGACTTTAGCTCGACTGATCATAAACATGATTTCTACTGAACCATTTTTAACTCGGACTGCTTTTGCATGAGTACCCGCTAAAGCTAGTATCAATTCTTCAACATGGTTGAATGTAACTTTATCCCAATCATTATTTAGTTTAACAATGAGTGTTGTTTGTGTTGGATCTTCTTCAATTTTCTCATTTAATATTGTTTTCAATGTCTTTATAATAGTCATTCGTTTGAATACTTTAACTCTATCCATATGTTCCTTTGTCCTGGTCTGTAGAGCAGTATTGTCTGGAAGTCCATATTTAACAATGCTGTTTAATACACTACCATCAAGATAACTGCTGTTTATACGGAAGTTATTAACTAGTTCATCAACTGTTTGGCAATCCATCAATTTATTCAAGCCAGCAATTTTAGCATTTGAGACTCGGGTAGCTATTTGATGTAATGTCGTTTTTTTGCTTGATAGCTTTGCCTCTATTTCATCGTTGACTTCCTGAAATAATTTTGTGAATGATTCATGAAGTTTTTCTAATTCCCCAATCACTTTATCTTCGTCTTCTTCTTTCTCTGAAAACATGACAGTTTTTTCAGATTTTTTAGGTGGCACAGATGATGCATTAATCCTGCTTAATATTTTCTCTGAAACCTTTTTAGCTAATGCAATTTGTTGTCCTTTTTCTAAAGCCGTAACTACATCATTCCACGTTGCATCAGGATACTGTGACAGCCATCTTTCATATAGCAAGCGTTTTTGTTGCTCAGTTGTAGATTCCTCTCGTTTTATTTTCCCAATCTCAGCTGGTTCAAATTTTCTTAGATGAACAGCAACTAATTCCCAATCAACGAGATTGTGAAGTGTTTCCACCAACTCAGCTATGTTTGGAGAACTCATAGTCACACAATCAATGCCAACTCTTTTCAATCTATTTAGGAAAAAGCAAAGTTTTGTACAACACTCAATATAGTGATCCAATTCACTGCAGCTTTACTTTATTCATAATGGGTGTGGCTGGAGTGTGTTTGTCATGTGCTGTACTCTAATATGTGAATAATAGCCTGTGAATATATTGGTTAGGTAACTATTCATGAATACTGAATGCTCATATGTATATGTGTACATATCATAAAAAAGTTATTTTATTGCAAATCATAAACAAAATAATTAAACCGTGTCTGCCTATACTATAGGATCCAGTCTATACTAAGATAGCACGGAGGGCATTGAACGGAAATGTCTCCATTCCTCATAGTCTCACCTCATTGTAAATTAGCCCCTTGTTCATCATTACCACAGATACATGACATGTACATGTGTAATGTTAACCTATTATTTCTCTTCCCCTCCCTTCCCTCCCAGCTGGACCTCTCCGTATATATAGGTTTGTTTCTGTTATTCTTTGGTGGTGTCAGTATGATTGTGTATATTATATAAACTCCAGTAATGTATCAGTGGCCATATATTTGTACTGGCTTATATGTAATATATATACCATGGCTTCGAGGGAAATATGGCGAATATACAACCCGAACCCCGAGATATCAGCCCGAGGCGAAGCCGAGGGCTGATATCGAGGGGTGAGGGTTGTATATTGGCCATATTTCCAGAGAAGCCATGGTACATATAATATATTCTATAGTTAACAAAAGCAGGGATGATATGAGGGAAGATATGAGAAACAGGGAAGATATGCCATATCTTCCCCGCTTTTCAGGGATACATGGCCTATATCTTCCCTGTCAATACATTGATGTTTTTGCTAACTATGGTATATACTCCCTTGAATTCCTATAGCTACAGCTGCATGTCTATACTATATGGTATATATGATTACAGTGATGTATGCGTGTAAAAGTGAACAGTGAATTTTTTCAGTAAACGAAATCAATTATGAACTAATAGAAGTATATAGCTATACGTAGCAATGGTATTATAATTACTAAGCAGGTGTATAGCAATGACAATAGCAAAATGAAAATACAAAAGTAAATCACTCAACTCAAGCGTTAATCTATGCTTTAATAATTGGGTGTTACTTACTCCTTCCCTCCCCCCCTTTGATAATCTCCTGGTTTGTAAACCAAAGGTTTTATTACCAAATACTAATTAAGGTGGAAATATTTGAATTAACGAGGTCACTACTGGAGAAGTATTCGGCTTATTAGTCTCAGCACAACTACATATCATGTAAGATACATATAATTATACTTATCTACAATGATTAGTTTATACACAATGAATTGAACAAATAGTTTTATTATGACTATTGTGATGTATGTGTGAGGATAATACAAGCATATAGGAAATTGCTTTCATATATAACCTGGTATAATAGCTCGATGGTTGATTCATCATATAAACAAGTGGCCATGCAGGTATTGCATCATCACGGAGTATTGAAATGGCATTCTATGCCACACTGACCCACACAATATGCATTGGTGTGTGGTTGGTATGGTAATTGCTTGGCCATTGTATACATAATCATGTAATATTATTCAATGTTTGTCCCCTCCCCCTCCCTATTACCAATAATGATCAGTTGGACAATATAGTGCTGTGTGTGGAAATGTGAATAATTTTTCCAGTATACAAAGCACTAATAACTATGGTATATATAGCAATAGCAGAGCAGACAGCAATGGTAGCAAACTAGACTATTAAATATCTAAATAAGCAAAGTAGCTTTAAAAATGTGTTTTGTATAGCATCACAGTGAACAGCTTCGATAATCCAAACACATCATCCACGTATGGGCAACCCTTGAGCCTCTTCTCCCAGTTGGTGCATAGTATTCCAACAAGGTTTATCCTCCCTTCTATATAACATATTGTGTATGTATACATCTATAATTAGTATAATACATTAGTATGTACACCTTTATCATGGAGCTTTATAATAATCCAATCACATCATCCAGCCCTTGAGCCTCTCTTACCTTCAATCAGTTGGTATTTAGTATTTCGAAATGGCTTCTAATCCATTCTGGATAACATATTGTGTGAAATATGCATACATTATTTAGATTAGTATATACCTTTATACATTGTTCCCTGGATGACATAATTGCCCCACCCCATTCAATTCTAGTCAACACTAGTATGTATTTCTTATATAGTACTCAATAGACAGCAATATACAATGTATGTATCCACAAAATGTATTATAGGTACATCAATTAATCTGTATTTTCGACGACAGGAGACCTACATGTATAATATGAAATTAGTGTATTTAATGTAGCTTTTACATCTTTATACCTTCCATTGTACATTATACAATTTCATTGTGAAGCTAGGTATCTTAATGCATGTACTCAGCCAGGTACAAAGTATTTTTAAGCAAGCCGCAATCACGGGTATCTCTTGGAATGAATCTATTATATAAGTGGTAGTTATAACCATTTATAATTATTATAATTGAGTATAGTATATACCTTTGTTACGACATGTCACTGAGACACTGTCTCGTATTAATTATTGCTTGGCACACTGGAGCAGTTTCACCGTGACATGATCTTCGTTTAAGTCATCATGTATTATCGTACTGGAGAAAATCCTTGCATGAAAACACTGATTATTTTCATCCACTGTAATAATTAATAATACTCATAACTACATGATACAAAATATCAAATTTCACGATTTACTTTTATAATCGTTTTTATTATTATATAACCTTTTAAGATAACAGCTGAAGTATGATCCCTCATTCATGTCGTTGTTAAAAATTTTCGTCTTTTTTAATCCAACCATTCATTAATTTATTATAACCAGTAAAAATTAAATGACCTAATTAACTAATTAAATTGTAATGATACATTTAGTAAAACATTTAAAATGCAGTCAGTGTTTTATATACCTTGCTAATGATTGTTCTATTGTGATACGGACAGTTTCAGAATGAGTTCCTCATCACTGAACTCATCAATCACTGTTTTCTTGATGTATAGCATTTAGTGAGTAGATTATCCTCATCTATGTACATCAGACAACGTATCCTTGAGCCTCTCTTCCTTTGTATGTGTACATTAAAACTACCATAATATACTGTTCCATAGTCTCTAGTGCTTCATTCTTACTACGTATGTGTTATTGATGACATATCTGCCCCACCCCCTTCAATTCCTCCAATTAAGACTACAGTTGCTATAGGGCAGATAATGTACTCCTTATTGGTCAATAGACAGCAGTACATTTATCCACAATGTATTATGGGCCTTCAATTAACATGTATTGTCAATAGGATCGAGACCTACGTATATAATAATATTATAATATGTAATTCAGGTAATGTATAGATTTACATAATTATATATACCTTCATTGTACATTAATAATTCATTGTGAAGTAAGGTATTCCCATGCATGTACTCAGCCAGGTACAAAGTGTTATCAGCCAGTAATCACACGTATTTCTTCAATAATTATGAGATTAAATCTGTTATATAAATGGTGGTTAAGAGAAACAATTATAATTGAGTATAGCATATATTATACCTTTGTTTGGACATGTCACTGAACTGTTTCATATTATTGCTCGGTACACTAGGAACTTTCCACCACATTACGAGCACTGGTGAAAGTCCTTTCATAAAAACACATGAAAGTGTACAAAATAATCAAAATTCATAATAACTATCACTTTTGCAATTCATTTTGCAATGTATAATTATATACCTTAACTGAAATATTATGTAAAATATAATTATATCTTTGAAGCAGTAACATGTGTCCACTGTGTGTGATATGAGCCTCATTCATATGAAAAATGAAAGCACTAAAGTGCTGAACCCTCGCTGTTATACATGTATAATACACTTCATCTAATGCAAACATAATTTGACAACACAACGCTTTCAAACCAGCAAGTCCACACTATAGCAATGTTA
>JAYJLX010038793.1:0-15357 GCA_036873525.1 Chalinula nematifera
ATTGCTGCTGGTACTCTAGCACTGATAGTGTTAATAGTATTCATTATTATACCAACTGTGTATCTCTTAGTCTATCCATTAAAATGCTTTCAAAAGTGCTTCAACAAAATAAAATTTAAAAAAGATCTGTTGATATCAGTAACAGATGTATTTACTGGACCCTACAAGAATGGTACAGACAACTCGTGGGATTATCGAAGCTTTGCTGGGATTTATTTTTTTCTTCAAATTGTGGCTTTAATTCTTTATTGCTTCATATCTGGCAACCAAATCCAAACCCAATCTGTTGCTACTATTGCTACAGCCATTTGTTGTGTGGTAATTGTTGCAATATGTGTATTTAGACCATATAAAAGAAACATTCACACATTTGCTGAGACTACTATAATGATTACTATCCTTATCCTGTTAGTAATGGTACTAGTTATATTTAATGTGAATGATAGAAATTTTACAACTACCCTTGGGCTAGCTATTACAGGTATAGCCCTGATATTGCTAATCCTACTGGTTGCTATCTGCTATTGTGTTGTATGGATGGTTAGGAGGTTCCTGTGTGTGTATTGTAAGCGACCACGTAATGTACATGTACAGGATAGGGAAGCTGATGATCATCAAGGTGATAATGGAGAGGATGAAGCAATGCCTGATCGTATCGCAAACCCAGGAGATTATAACTACGAGCGTCAACAGCTATTACTGAGAGAAGAAACAAATCATGAGGTGAATCAACCTAACAACGCGATACAACGGCCACGATACCAGGCAGTGACATAATAATGAACACAATAACAAACTAAACCAATTAATACGCCTTATACATACACTTCAATATGCAATAAGCTGTTTTGTTAAACATTATAATTTACGTAGGAATCCATGCCTAATTAACAATAAATTATGATTATTTTGTGCTGTTTAAACTACAATTTTATATAATACATAAACTTTTACGTGTATAATAGGCAGTTTAATTTAACATTATGATTGCATGTACTGTATGTATAATTATTAACTATATACAATTCTTTTTTTGTTATTAAAAGAAGCTACAATTCAGTTATTAAACCGGGGCAATGATGCATGACCAGTGAGCAACAACTAGTCTATTCAAAACCATATATAACTATCAGACTACAGCCTATACTGTGTGACCTGCTTTTAACAATGTAAACCTATACACTTTAACATTATAAATAAATACTAAAAATCTACATGAAACATTAACCACTACTATTGCATGTATTAATTGAGTACCTTAAACATATTGATATTATCTACTTCAGTCAAATGTAGACATTCATCAACAACCAATAATTCAGTAAATTCCCTCTGAGCTAATTAATAACAGGAGAGAGAGGACTGGGTTAAGTTATTAATACTAGTTTTTATACTAGTTAATACCTTCAGTACTACAGTCTGGTCTACGTCTGTCAGTAGAGTAGGGTGGAGCCTCAAATTTGCATTTAATAAACTGCTTCAATATGCTTAGTATCTTGTAGAGAAGGTTCAACTGAGAGTCACATTTCCGTAACTACAATATACACATGTAAGAGAGACAGTACCATGCATTACTAATGTATCTTATATGTATATACCTTATCGTGGTTAATGAATATTGAATGAATGGAGGCGATATAGTGTCTAATAGATTATGAGCGTTATCGACTACACTATACTCTTTAGTGCATGTGATACCCATGCAGGGCTTCCCTAGTACCAGCAAGAAGGCACGGAAGGACTACATCTTTTAGCATAACATTAATAAATCTATTAAAAAGAGTAAGTGTTATTTACCTGTGCATCTGGTACAGCATAACAAGTGGTATAATACAGACACGCCCCCAATTCCTTAAAATCAACACATACCAGCTTTTAAACATCTTGTATTCTACCCTTACATGTATACAAGACTTCCTCTCTCACTCTCCCTGCAACAGTCTATGTAACTAACCAGTGATAAAGATTGGTTAATAGGCTTATTAAAAGGATGTCCATCCGTTTCGATCAGCACATGCACACAAACATTTAATGGATGATCCTCTTCATATTCGTCACTTAAACTATAATAAAGGTTATTAATATTAATAAAAGTTATAAATATCAATAAAAGTTATTAATATTATCGCTTTAACAACCATAGACGCTTATACATGTATGTGTCATAAACTCTGCCCACATGTTTGAGTCCACAACTAAACAAAAACTAAAAGCTTCTAAAAAAAAGCTTCTAAAAAAAAGTGACCACTTTATATACCACCTCCCCCAATAAAACAATGCAAATAGGGGAGTTTCTTAAGGGGGGCTGCCCCCCCCCCTTATAGGTGGGGTTCAAAAAGGAGGCAGTTAGAGACGCAATTAAAGCACCTATAGGAAGCATGGATAAAATTTCAAGTGGTCAGGCAAGGTATTGGGCGTGGCTTGTGTGAGGGCGGGGCCTCAAAAATGGCAAAAAAACAGTATTGTGAAATAATTGGTAGTTATGACAAACCTTGTGCCATCCCATTTCCATGACAAAAATAAGAATAAGAGACTAACACTACAAAAGTATTGAGTCAGCAAAAGCTTGCAGGCCTAAAATTAGTTCGGTAGTTAAAGGGTTAATAAAAGGTTATTATTGAAACGAAAATATTGACAACACAGAAAGTATGCTTTAAAAACCTAGACACTCGAACCAAAACTCAAATAAGTTTGTATAATAGTACATAATTATAAATAGTTAAATAGTTAATTATTTTAGTTTTTCCTCCACTTGAATTTAAGCATGGCCTGGGATTTCTACCGAGGTCACATTTGAACAAAAGAAATCCATTTTAAATGCTCGAGAAACTAAGTTACCATAATTATATACTCTAATGGGTTACCACTCAATTAAAATCATATTTAAGAGCATCATGTTTTTAGCAGAAAAGACAGACGCTCCAATCAACTCAAATGAGTTTACAATATGCATAAGTATATGTATACATAATAAGGTGCTAATTTCTGAAACAAAAAAAAATTTTCTCAAAAACCATCATAAATACTAATAACTGACATACTGCTGAAATTAAAAATAGGTACCATAATTAATCGATTAATGGGTTTACACTTAAACTAATTATAACAGCCCATGTTGACACACAAAAACTAGGTTTTAACATAACCGTAATTCCTATAACAATTCGGCATTTCAATTTTAGGACAATTAAGCAAATGCAAACTTTTGATGAATTTAGAGGCTTTTTCAAAAAGTACTGTAAAGTGACAGAATAAAAAAATTTACCTGGCTGTTGATTTGCTAGATGGTCTTTCACTTTTACCATCCATTATCTATGCTTTAACGAAGAAAAATCAAGTTGCAAGGCAAGGAGAATTCATAAAACGAATTTTAGAGTATCTTTGAGTATTTTTCAGCTTCTAAATATTTATTTATTTTTGAAATTAAATTAAGGATACGAAATTTTTGGAGGAAATACGGTATTATGTAAAGTTACTCATACACTAGCTCCTCTGTCGATATATATCTAATAATAGGACAAATTGAAATGTTTTCAACTTGTACATGCATGTATATATAGCCAACGATTACGTTGATATTGATTGAATTAGTACTTGTATTCATACATATACTACCGATCACATTATTTGGCAATAGTCCTACACACAACGATACTAACATAATCAGTGAGATACACTATATAAAGAGAGATGGATTGGCTAACTTCTACTACGTATATCAGTTATAAGTCTCTTATAGTGGTATCACGGAGGCTTAATCCTGGATATGCTAGGGCCATGTGCATGTACCTCTCAAATGCCCCCGCTAAACAATCCATGATTCTATTGAATAATCATGATGCAGTTGATTAAAATAAAGATGACTTACTTTTTTTAGCTAAATTGTAGTGCTACCATATCAGTTTTTTTTTTTCAATAGCAAAAAGAAATCATTTATAATGTAATATCATATATCATGCGGAACTGAGCCACAGCCAGTTACGCTACTTTAATTAACCAAAAAAAGAAAAGAATCAAGAACAAACGTTAAATCTACAGAATTACAGATATAATTATACTGAACATGCATGGAAATGTATGTATAGACTGTACAATGCTATTGCAGAATATACTACATGTACATGGTCAATATGATCTATCAAAAAGCATGCTATAAAATTAATTGAAATCGAAATGCATGTATAGGATCCCTCTTAATGATATTTATGAGTGTGATACATTAACACATACAACTATACTGTCCATGAAACAATTTTTGATGCTAAACAACTCAAAATTTTCGTGGTCTCAAATTTTAGTGATCAAGTTTGTGATTCAGAATGGTTGACTAGAGCTGTATTCAAGTAATTTTATCACACATGCAGGCTGACTGAACTACAAGCCCATAAACAAACATGACCCCATGTGTCATTGAATAAGTGGTTTCAAGTAATTCAAGTTGGAAATTTATCTGATTTTGACCTAAATTTAAGACCACAAAAATTTGGAATTGCACGGTAATTAAGACAGAGAGGAACAATATAATTACTATAATTAATATAGTGTGTACGTGTTGTGGGAAGTTCTTTATAGCCTTTGACTTTACACTGAGTTCATATGGTCCAGTTTTAAATTCATAGTGGTATACAAGTCTTGGCTATAGATAAGGATTATACTATATGGTCTATGGTAAATCTTTCATCCCTCATATTATTATTTCCCTTGGTCAGCCATAAACACGTCACTACGTTTTCATACTATGAGGGTTAATCTCTCTGTACAGACATAGAACAGGTCGAAAAATTTTGAATTTCAAAGCCGGATTGATCTGTATTGGATCATTTTGGATCAGTGCTGAGATTTTTTTGCAAAAATATATACAGGGAGCCGCAGTATAATAGACATTTATTGACCATAAACAGTAATTGACAGTTAAACTAATAAGTTGATCAGTCTAAATGTCCAACCAAAAATGCATCTCTCTTAATGATAGAACAACTTAAGGGGGAAATTAAAACATATATAGTGGTGAACATGCACGTTATGACTAAAAGCAAGGATTCAGTGAAATGATATGACATGTATACTTCTCCTTTTTGATCGGATAAAATGGCCAATCTTTTACTCCTTGAAAAGATAACTTATTTTCATAAAAAATTTTCAATTAGAGCTGCCGCAATATAAATAATTTCATATCATATCACGATATATCACATATCACGATATATACCTCACTGCACAGATTATGTATACTGTTCGCTAATTTGTCTGTTGATTTTTACTTCCAACTTTGCCTTTTTAATTTTATATATTCATTCGGAGATCAATGATATCTTCATAGGCTGCATTACAATAGGATTTCTATGATAAATCACACCCCCAAAATGGGTGTGGCTCATATCATGATATAAAAAAATCCACGATATAATTATCACGAGATCAATGATATCTTCATAGGCTGCATTACAATAGGATTTCTATGACAAACCACACCCCCAAAATGGGTGTGGCTCATATCATGATATAAAAAATTCCCGATATAATTTATCACGAGTTTTTATATCGCGATATATCGATATGCGATATATCGTGGCAGCACTATCTTCAATGTTTATTATTTTACGATTAATGATTTGACTAAGGGACACGCCTTCTCCTATGCAATTTAAGAGAATATTATATTGCCAGCAGCATGAAATGTGTGGTTATTAAAGGATTTAAATGACATACATAGGCACAAGGTGGAGTCAAGTGCTATCATTATTCCTTAAGATCACATCCTATAATTCCTAACTGCATGAGTTCATTTACTGGATGCATGGCTTACATATAGCATTGCAAATGATCTAGGGTCATACAACACTTATATATTCTGCCTAAATTACTATTACATGTATATATGTATATACCGTATACATCGTAATTTTCGTGGTGGTAAAGTTTCGTGTTTTTGGGCTATACACTACAATACTAATACAATCAGTGAGATACACTATATACGTTCGCATATGTGTATACAAAAATGGATTGGTTAACTTCTCCTATACTTATCAGTTATAGTCTACAGGCTATAATATAGCAATCATGAACAAGATTAATTGGTCTGACAGTGCTTGCATGTGCTCTTAAGTCTGTGCTACACATGAACATACAAGGAATGGTATGGCCTTATATATTGATTGCTATGCGGATACTAAATGTCAATCTTTTGTAAGTGCATATCACATAATGCACATGTTATACTGTGTCTACTATCAATATACCGTAATTCTTCTATAATTTCGCTCTTCTAATTTCAAAATAATTAATTATTTGGTAAAAAAATATTCAAACGTACTCTAAAAATTCGTTTCATAAATTATTGTTGCCTTGTGTTTCGTTTTTGCTAAGTGAAAGAGAAAGACCACCACAACTCAACAGCCAGGTAAAATTTCCAGTCTGTTGCTTTAGTGGTATACCTTTTGTAAATGTAAAAGCCTCCAACTTCGTCAAAATAATTACTTGAGGTGAAAATTTTTCTATTGTACCTCCAAATATTCGTTAAAAAATTGAACTATCCTGAACCAGTCCGGCATGACAAAATTTTAAAAGAATTACGGTAGGTAACAAAACTTGAGTTCCCAGGACTAGAGCACCTGGTCTATTTTGTTGTCATCTTATAATACTTATTTGTTTTGTAAATTAGAGTTGATTCTTTCATAACCTGTTCTTTTCAGAAAAAGTGTATAGAAATAAATACATATCTACACGTACTTAGGCCAACTCAAATTTGTTTATAATACATGTATATACATGTATAAATCCTTTTATGAATTTCTGAAAAGTAAAATTTTCCTCAATTATTCATGGCCTTGGAATTTTTTCCAAATTTGGCAACTTTCGGCATGAAATACTTTGTTCTTAAACTACACTGATACATAGCTTCGGTAGGTCATATAGGTTACATATTACATACCTCAACATAATTATTTATATTACTCCACTTCAGCCAAACGTTCACACCCAATAATTCAATAAGTTCCATTGCTAATTAATAACAGGAGAGAAAGGACAGGGTTAAGTTATTAATACTAGTTCATTATACTAGATAATACCTTCAATACTACAGTCTTGTCTATCTCTAGCTCTATCAGTAGAGTGATGTGGAGCTTCAAATTTGCTAAGTAATTTAAACTGCATGCTTCAATATGTTTATTTATAGTATCTTGTAGAGAAGGTTAACTGAGACAAACACCTTCCGTATAACTACAGTATACATATAAGAGAGACAGTAGAGCACATTATTAATGTATTATATATGTATATACCTGATTGTGGTTAATGAATACTGAATGAATACAGGCGATATAGTGTCCAATACATTATGAACTCTACCAAACTATACTGTACTCTTTAGTTTGATATCCAGAGCTTCCCTCGTACCCTTCATGAAGCGAAGAGAGTTACATAACAGGACTACAACTTTTAACATAATTAATTTAAATAAAAGGGTACATGCTATTTATACCTGTGCACCTAGTACAGCATATCAGTTGAGTCACATAGTACAGACACGCCCCCAATTCCTTTATCATGTACCAGTCAATACTAGCTCTTTGATATCTTGTATTCTACCCTTTAAAGTAAACACTAAGGTCAAATCATGTACACAGTTACTGCAAAAGGTCTAGCGAATTGTGAACCAGGCTTCATTTATTACCTGCATGTACATGTATATAACCCCTTCCTCTCCCTGCAACACAGTCTATGTATAACTAACCAGTGATAAAGACTGGTTGTTGGACTTATTAAAAGTACGTCCATCCATTTCGATCAGCACAAACATAAATCTTTAATGGATGATCCTCTTCATATCCGTCACTATTAATAAAAGTTATAAATATCAATAAAGTCATTAATATTAATAAAAGGTTATTGAAACAAAGGAAACGTTGATAACACAAAAAAAAGTTTTAACAGAAACGACACATATCTGGACACTCAAACCAAGGCTCAGAAAAAGCTGGCAATTAGTGTGTATAAATAGTCAATTACATGTATTTTAGTGGATTCTGAAAATAAAAATTTACCTCCAATTTAAAAAAAAAACTATGGACTACATATAGCCCCTGGGATTATGACCGAGTTTAGCAATTTCAATACAAAATAAACTTTGCTCAAATTGCATACATATCGAATAGTGTCGTTAGGTCCTATAGGTCACATTTGAATAGAAAAATCCCATTGTAAAAGCTAGCACATTGCCGAAAAACTGAGTTACCATATAATTACTCTAATGCTATCCTTTCCACATCGCTGAAATACTCATCCCAAAACATCTTCACCTCCTGTAGACTCCACCCCTTCCAGTGGGTCTATAGAGACTGATATTACACTATAGAACTCTCTGCTTTGGGTTCCTATGAATGAATAGTATTTTAAACTGTGAGGTCAATAATACATTAAATTACGTCACACAGCTCACCTTTCTGGGATCATTGACATTTGAACCCTAGAGTAAGCCCAAACCTCGGCCCAAACAGCCCTCTTGATTCGTTTTTCTCCAGCCAATTTTTTAACATCAATATGCAATACACGTGAGAGCCACGCCCACTGGAATTCACATAATAATTATTAAATATGCATAATTGCAGATCAATCAATCAATCAATATAATTTCCTTGTTCATTTTACTGATCATTAACTGATCACTGCGAATATTGGCCCTGCATGCATGTATCATTATTGTCACAAAATTGCATAAACTACATCTAGCTACTACAAAATATTACCCAACTAAAAAGAAGACTTTGCATAATAATATTGGAATCCCCTAATAAGTTGTGTAAAAGTGTTTCAGAGGATCCTCATATCAATTAAGGGACTTTCCCTACAAATATCATTAATTTTAACCAATCAATAAACAACGTAGACAACATTGGTCTCACAGTCCCTATGGACTCTCGAATATTCCAACCTCATTTCCTTTCTCAATAATATTAATAGTTTCAATAGTTGTAATCACCTGTAATTGATTACCCAGTATTAACTATTAAGTAAATTCAAAGTGGGTGTGTTCAATAATGACACACCCTATAGCCTGCACGATTACTTCAGATCTACTAACTACAACTCAATTAATAATAAATAACTACTTTTTATAATTATTATAATTATCATAAATCAAGTTCCGTCTTCTTTTTTGGAGAAAAGAATTATTCAGCAAGTTAAAAAGAACATTATAAGTTATTATACAAACAGATAAATAAGATGTTATTCACTGTGGTTCGATCCGCTTGGAACATAAATATGACTAGAGAAATATCTACATACACGGCACTGATCATACTCTCAATGATAAAGGACACGATATCTCCATACCAATGGTCCACCAGTAGAATATATCCATGCATGCGTATTCGTTGGACTGGAATGTCTATAATGCATGGCTCTACCAATCGCTGGTTTATAGCTTTCAATGCACATGCTGGTTTATATAATACATTTGACCAGGTGATCTCCTGCCTGCCACTACTATAGCTGTGCTATTAAAAAAAGGGGGAGTGTACTTATTGTAACAATACGTGTGCTGAACTGCTGATTTGACCCACCCACGGAATTAGTATTGAGGTCTTTCAGCTCAGGTGACTTTGTATTGACTCTGAAAAGTCTTATCATTAATCCATACCTAATAAGGAATAAGGGGAGGGGTATATAAAAAAGGGATATACAATAATGGAGTACTATATGTACCTATACCCTAGTCCTCAGCAAAGTTAATCCTTCCACTCACTTTCCCTCTATAGGCTCCAGTCTGCGGCAGACCAGCCCCACCCCTTTTATTATAAACTATTATAATAACAATTAAGAGTGGTGTAATAATAAATTATTTGTGAATCTGTATCAATATGTCTATACAACCCTGGGCCATATTGATCGAGCAATTGAACCATGCACTGGACTATTCATAGGCTTTAAATATCTCAAATAAAGTTCTAATTAATGCCCATATTTTACTCCCTCTATTGAACCTGTTTTTTTCGTTCAATTTTATAACTGTCTTGACTCCGCCCAGTATACACTCATATTCACATGAAGGGATAAACAAACCACACCCCCTAACACGCATGGGGTTAGAGTATCCCACATTAGCAATGGTATACATGTACACCTAACTCATGCACCACTGAATCTAGATACATTACATATAATATAAGCTAATATCTGAAAGAGCGTTAGCAACTTTCATAGTAGGAATGAGTGTGGTTTTCTGGGTTTTGGGGGATTTTATCAGCTCCAAAACTACCATAAAACAAGCTCAAATGCAAAATCTGACTTCAGAAATTTAAAGAGCTCCAAAAACTGGTCTAGAATGCATAAATACAACCTGCAAAACGTTACCTATTACGAATTCATGAAGCCCTGAAAAACACCTGATTTTTCTTTCTTCTTTCTTCTTTCTTCTTCTTCAATACAAAATAAACTTTGCTAAAACTGCATACACATAGTGTCATTAGATCCTATAGGTCACGAGCACTTAAACAGAAACTGAAATCCCATCGTAAAAGCTAGCACATTGCTGAAAAAAATTGAGTTCCATAATTACTCTAATGGGCTATTGCTTTATTACAAACTCATTTAAGAAACATGTTTTTAGCATAAAAAGACAAAAATTCAAACCACTTAAATCAGTTTACAATACATGCATAAGTACGCTTAGGGTGGATTTCTGAATCATTAAAAAAAATTCCTGAAACAGCAAACATATCAATCTTCAATAGGTCCCATATTAGGTACCATAATTAATCTAATGTGTTCTCGCTTTACAACCATAGGCGTAGCTAGTATTGGGCCACATAGGGCCCTGGCCATATGGCAAGCCATCAGTATCAAAATTCGACGTCACCAGACGTCGACGTGAGGCCCTCAGACGTCGACGTGAATGGGTTTCTAATTATAAGACCGTACGTACTCTGCCATTGATTCGCGGCAAACCAGGATGGTATCATAAAATACCGCTCACGTGAGCAGTGTTTCCAATCCCCCTTTGGTATATAGTATCTAAATGCAGTGGGGACACACATGAACCCTAACAGCCCTCTTGTATACCTTTCACTGTCAGCTGCTACGTTACCTCCTCCTATTTTACGCTCTCTACATCACTGAAACATTTACAGGGGTGAGTTATAGCATAAGAAAGATGTCTAACAATTTTGTTGTGTGTAGATCTACGTTACTGATTCTAACAGGCCTCAGCCCCACCCGCCCTACCCTCAATTAAGTATGGTGGTACTCTAAATACAGTGTACAATGTCACAGAACTACTTGCTTTAAGTAATTCTGACTATTAAACACCACCTATGACTAAAGATAGTGACCACATTTTACAACTCACATTCTTACACTCGCCATACTTTCATGTAGAGTCCGCTAGTCTGCCAGGGCTGTGATAAGCAAAGAAATACTTTATCTGATGAATCCATCGTGGTTTTTTCGTGACTTAACAACACCAGTTAGATCTGTTCTCCCGCTCGAGCAGAACTGTTTCTTGTTTTTGTTCTTATATTCTTCCAAGTAATATTATTTTAAGTTCTAACAGGTTCAAAAGGGTTAAATTATAATTTAGATAAGACTCTAAAGGGTTAAAAATAAAAAACATTTATTTTTCGATAGTTCTGAGGGAGCATCCTTCATGTCGACGTCTGAGAACTTTACGTCGACGTCTGTGAACATTCTTGAAGTCGACGTCTGGGAGCCTCACGTCGACGTCTGGGAGCTTCACGTCGACGTCTGAGGGCCTCACGTCGACGTCTGGTGACGTCGAATTTTGATACTGATGGCTTGCCATATGGCCAGGGTATAATTTACAAAAAAATGCAATACTGCCTGTGTTACAGAAATTTTATCCCAAGTTGGCCCTACATATTTCCCAAGTTGGCCCATAGATACATTATGGTTGGCCCTACACTATTTTTTGGTCTGGCTATAGTGTAAGGAAAGGGTTAAGAATTAAACTAACATAATCAGTGAGATCCACTATATAAAGAGACATGGATCGGCTAACTTCTACTATATCAGTTATAAGTCTCTTATAGTGAGTATAATACAATACAGCAATCATGAACAAGATTATAATTGGTCTGGCAGTGCTTGTGCTCTTCTGCGCTATGTTTGAACAAGGAATGGCTGATTATGGTGATTGCTATGCAGACGATCGTTGTCAAAACTGGGTAATTACATGATGCATGCATTATGTTGTTTATTATTATGCTTTGTCCAATATCAATATAGATAGGAACAAGTATCTCTATGGCGCAGTGCTGTATTAGCTTAGGCAACTCATTCGAGAGTCTGAATGCGCGATGTCTCACATGTTCTGACTGAACAAAGCATTAAGCGAACAATGAATGCAGTTGAATTAACAATTGATTTGCTTTTTTTTTCCTATAATTATAATCAGTATAGTGCTATACCATCAGTAATTTTCTTTATGATATAGCAAAAAGTTACCTATATGTCATGTATGCATGAAAAGTGGTATATGAATACAAATATTATTGCCAGCTTTAAACTGTGCATGCATGTGGTATGGAAATGAATGCGGATGTATCATACTAAACACATGGAAGAGGTGCATGACATGCATGCATGCAGCTAGTCAAGTGTTACCTATATCATTATGAGACCATGTCCTATAAGAATCATACGAGTGGTCCATTTAATACACAATAAACTGGCTGTTATGTCTCCCATGCACCTACATTGAGTACCATACATGCATGCATAATGCCTTTGTTTCATCAAGACCTACATGTATAAGTCAATCTGATGAGAAGCAACATCAACACTAAATAGGAATATAACTATATAACTTGAATCTATATTCTAGTCAGTATACAACAGTTATATGCATGTCAGTCTCAAAATTGGTATTACACAAGTTTAAACTATGCATGCATGGTACTCAATGTAGGTGCATGGGAGACATAACAGCCATTTTCTCTGTTGCCATATGCACCGTTGCACACTCACTAATAATTATAAGTACAAGTATACATGCACAGCAGTGAGTTGTATACAGTTTATATAATTAATTCTCCGTCGATTTATAATCTAATAAAGATGCTCTCAGTTTGTATATAGCTAATGATTATGTTGATATTGATTAAGTTAGTACTTGTATTCATACATACTACCTGTCACATTATTTGGCAATAGTCCATACACACACGATACTAACATAATCAGTGAGACACACTATATATGTACATGGATTGGCTAACTGTACTATCATACTGGGTCATTGCTTATACGCACATATGCGTTAATCGAAGGATATTTGCATGAATACAAAAGTCATGTTGCACCTTACAAGGCCGGAATGGCAGTGACAAATTACTTCACTATAGTGTAATAAAATATTTTATTTAATGATGCACGCATGCACATGTATAATATTATGCACTATACACGAGCCATTATATATTACTGTGTCAACTATATGCAGTTATGTGCTGGAAATATCGACCACATACAAGTCATAAACTATATAGATTGATTACTGTCTTTATTACATGTGGTTGCGGGTTTTGCATTTCAAGAACAATTAATACAGCCTTAAATGGTGATAATAATTTGGTATTTAATTAGTTCTAATAGCAGAAAAAGTTTGGGTCACAAAAAATTTCAATTAAACATAATATAGTATTACATATACACATGCATGTATTGCACATGCACAGTACAGCATGTACATGTACATATAGTATACATACTAATAATGTGCTACTGTATATAATAGTATATATGCCAGATACCCAATGTATTACATGCAGTATATGCATACCTTATAGTTAGTAATAAATCGAACTGTTCCTGAGATATCGGGCAAGTTAACGGCTGAACAGCTCTGTACAGTTAAAACTAATAATTATAGCAGAACAAAGAGGAAAAGAGAGAACGAAGGAAACAAGTATAATAATATATTTCCACCACATGCATTGATAATAACATATATAATATACAGTACAAACATCAGTGTAGTACATCAACTGAAATGAAATTATATAGAGTACTTATAAATGAAATAATGCATGCACTCCTGGGAAAGATATAACACGTACTCCCCTATAAACTATAGTTATCGTAAGTGCACATACTATATAATTACATGTAGTTTATATATCCTGCTGGGGAAGTGTTATAACTTTCCCGGGAGTGCATTATCCCAATTATAAACACTGCATGACTCTATAATCTTACTCATAAAATCCTAGACCGTCGATATACATGTATCTATAAATAATAGGACAAATCTAATAATAGAACAAATCAAAAATTAATGTTTTCAGCTCGTATATATAGCTAATGATTGTTGATATTGATTGAATTAGTACTTGTATTCATACATACTACCTGTCACATTATTTGGCACTATATAGTCTTATAAGTGAGACTATAACTATACGTTCATGTATGTGTATACAACTATAAAAATGGATTGGTAAACTTCTACTATTTATTAATCATAAGTCTACAGGCTATAATACAGCAATCATGAACAAGATTAACTGGTCTGGCAGTGCTTGCATGTGCATGCTATTAAGTCTGTGCTACATTTGAACAAGGAATGGCATGGCCTTATATATATTGATTGCTATGTGGATACTAAATGTCGATCTTTTGTAAGTATAATATCACATAATGCACATGTTATACTGTGTCCACTAACAATATACCGTATAATTCTTTTAAAATTTCGCTCTTCTAATTTCAAAAATAATTAATTATTTGGTAAAAAAATATTCAAACATACTCTAAAAATTCGTTTCATAAATAATTGTTGCCTTGTGTTCTGTTTTTTGCTTTATGAAAGAGAAAGACCACCACAACTCAACAGCCAGGTAAAATTTCCATTCTGTTGCTTTACCGTACTTTATATAAAAGCCTCCAACTTAGTCAAAATAATTGCTCGAGGTGAAAACTTTTCTACTGTAACCTCCAAATATTCGTTAAAAAATTGAACTATCCTGAACCAGTCCGGCATGACGAAATTTTAGAAGAATTACGGTAGGTAGCAAAACTTGAGTTCCCAGGACTAGAGCACCTGATGTATTTTGTTGTCATGTTATAATACTTGTTTGTTTTGTAAATTAGAGTTGATTCTTTGATAACCTGTTCTTTTCAGAAAACTTAAGTGCATAGAAATAAATACATTATCTACACTTAAGCCAACTCAAATTTGTTTATAATACATGTATATACATGTATAAATCTTTTTATGAATTTCTGAAAAGTAAAAAATTCCTCAATTTTTAAAAAAATTCATGGCCTTGGAATTTTTTCCAAATTTGGCAACTTTCGGCATGAAATACTTTGTTCTTAAACTACACTGATACA
>JAYJLX010038804.1:0-15353 GCA_036873525.1 Chalinula nematifera
CCTCCGACAGGAGGGGTGTAACCACATTCTCAGTCTCTTGATTCGGTTCTATATATTCCTCCAACAGGGGGGATGTAACCACATTCTCAGTCTCTTGAGTTAAATATAAATCTTCCTCCGACAGGGGGGGTGTAACAACATTCCTAGTCTCTTCAAAATCTTGGTGGTTCAATAATTATGCATTAAAAGAGTAAATACCGTGACTGTACATGTAGAAATTTTCAACCACTAACAAAATTTCAACATTCAGTCAGTGAGTAGTGAAAAGCTGAATTTTGACCCATGCATATGGTTCAATATAACACACATGCTGAAGATCTATGGTTATTATTTTCGACTTTTCCAAAGGTCGAAAAGGACGGAATTTTCTATGAATCAAAAATTTCTACGCTTACAGTACATGTACATGTAATGGTCGAGCATCAGATAAACACATAACCCAACACTCAGGATTCCTTGATCATCTAACGTACGGAGACTTAGTATTGGCTGATCGTGGATTCAATATTCATGATGAACTTGCTGTGTGTGGTGCAACCCTTAAAGTGCCTGCTTTTACAAAAGGTAAAACACAGTTATCCAGAGAAGAAGTTGAACATACCAGACAACTCGCTCGTGTACGAATACACGTGGAAAGAGTAATCGGCCAAATTAAGAAGAAATACAAAATCCTACAAGGAACTTTACCTATTAGCTTGATAAAAAGACCCTCAGACGAAGATGTAACCACAATTGATAAGATTTTAACTATTACTGCTGCTTTAACTAATTTATGTAAGTCTGTAATATCTGATTAGTCATTTCAATGATTTTCTTTATTAAAAATATTGATTTAATATTTCAATTTAACAGTAATTATGATTATGAAACAATTTAAATCAAGACGTACACAGTGAATAGTGTATCAGCTATCACAAAATTAATTATAAGAATTAACTATGATTTATTTGTACAATCTTTACAGTACCATATCCCTTTGGGTTTTCGCTTGATTCCAACACAAGCATAATGAAATTTTTGAATATCACAACCTGGATTGCAACATGTAATTGTTCTCCCTTTTTTTTTGGTACGGCAATGACAGAAGTCCTGCCCATCTGGTTTCGACTGGAGTATGCAGCATTGGCCCGGTGATAGCAGTTCTGGAAGTATGTATTTAATATAGACAGATCTGAATTTTGACAGCAACTTAGCAAGGAAAAGGGAATCCTTCTTGATGACTTCTATGAACACGTCTTGTGTTGTCCAACATACAAAGTCACACCTATCCATTCCTGCTACTAAAAGGTGACCCTGAACTTGAGTGTAGTAGGAATGCTTAGAGTTTAATGAAATATTGCCATCTATTCTTTTTAAACAATATGTCGAATCTGATAACGCTTCTTCTGAGACTGGAGAAACAGCTCGATATTTAAATGGACACTTGATCTCCACTAAGGAATACCCACAACAATCACAACTGCAAATGCCATCAGGACTGCTACCAAGAAAGGGAAACCGTGGATTTAATACAAGACCAGATGTAGAAACATTTACATTTTGGTGTGTGAGTTTCTTGTGGTTTGTATATGCAATACGAGCTGTTTCCTCTTTATCCTTACCCCACTTGAGGGCTGGTGTTTGAACATTTGTCGAATGCTGAAGGATGGTCTTCGCTAAGGAAAAGGGATATGTGCGCCCTGTAGTCTTGAATGCTGCATGCATATTAGACGATGTAATACGACCAAATCTGTGAGTAAACCAATCAGCTGATTTTGATTGTTCTTTGGTCAGGTTGAACACATTCAATGCTTCGGTTGCAGTAACCTTTAAATTGGCAAAGGCTTCCAGTGATGCTTCCTCGATTTCCTTGTCAGAGGAATTTTCTAAGGTGGGTTGTTGCAGTGTAGAGGCGAAGGTAGGCTGAAATTAGAACCCATTGAACAACCTGCAAATGCTGGTATGTTACATATCAAAGCGCTGGCACTCAATGAACTTGGTTCAGAAGTAGGATAATTGGAGGGACCTGATTCATCCACAATGGGTGGCTGGTTTGTGTGTAGAGCCAATTGATTTAACGGTGGGCAAGGCAATGTCTGTGAGGTAACAATGGCAGTGTTGGAGACTATCAACTGGTCCAAGAAAGTGGAAGGAGTCAACTGACTGGAGGTAGGGAGAGGCAAGCGGTTATTGGAGTGAGTTGGGTCCAAAGGAGCTATAGGGGGTAATTGTTTAGCCGAGGGAAGTGATTGACTTGAGCTGGTAGGGGCTACTTGTTCCAATGAAGGCAGGTCTGCTGAGGGAGAAGACAATTGACTGTGTGAAGTAGAGAACGACAAGCAAGTGGCTGATTGATCTGAGGGAGGGGCTACTGATGGAATGGAGCCGTTTGAAGGTGATGACGATTGTTTGGAAGATTGATCAGAGGGAGTAGCTGTTCGATTACGAGTCCAGGAGATACACTGAAAATCACAGAAGAAGGATACACAACGTCTTTAGGAACTGGGCTCTGTCGATTCGAGGTGGAGCAAAATTAGATGCGTGTGATTTTTTTGCTGTAGAATCTTGATCGCTTGCCAGGGGTCTCTTCCGATTTGGCCTCATGAAACTTATATCACATATTTTGGATGGTTCAACCTACACAATTGAGAATATTTAATCACCTTAAGAAACTATCAATATTGTGAGGAAAGCATACTGTTTTTGAGTAAGCCTGATTCCAGATGCAAGGTAAGCTTTCCTTTCCAATCCCAAGGCGAACACATGCTTAGACCTTGAACAACAGAGCTGCCACATGGGAGCATACCTCACCACATCTAATGGTGTGTACGGTTAAAATAAAATTTAAAGTTAGACTATATATAACAAGCAAGGACTTACCCTGCCATACAAGTACAGTGTCCAGTGATTATTTCTCCTGATGCCTTGTAAACAGCGACCCATGAATTATGGAGCTCATCGTTGAGTCTTTGAGAAGGCCGCCTTTAATAGACAGACGGAGGGATTGGTACTAACACCGGCATAAAAGACAGTTTGAACCCAACCACTACAATAATCATAGCAACATGCATATTCATGCATGGCTAAAAATATAGTTATATTCTATACCTGCTGTAATAGTTATAAGCCTCTAGGCTTTTATAAGCTTTAAGTTTCTCTTTGGTATATTCCCCAGGCCTGTCAATCAAATATCCATAAATATCTCCAAATTCTACCGGAGGCCAATGTCATCTTTCCACTCATTATCCGCTTTTTGGTATGGATCCAAGCAGGCTTCGTACTTCTTCTTTGAAAATTCTTGAATCTTATCTTCATATCTTTCTTTTTCTACCCTGGAAAGTCTGTTTATGTATCTGTTGGTCATTATAATCGACAAAGGACTCGTGTTTAGTACACGTTTCTGCATGTTCTATACCTCAAAATGGCGACCGTGTAGGCGTTGCATTTAATAATTATTAATAACTAATAATAATTTTTACGGCAATAAATTAACACCAAGGGGTCTATATACAGGTACATTAACATACACTATAAGAAATTATAATTTTGTAAACGAAGTCAGCTGCAATTATGTCCATGAATATTATATTACGTATCATTAATTGAGGTCTATAGGTCTATTTACACTGTTATCATTTTAAGTTATTGTTTGAAGCATTGATAATATACTGCTACCTATAATATGTAGGTATGTCTTTTCCAACAAGTGACAAACTTGATCATGTCGTGCATGCTCAGTGGCCATTTTTACAAGTGAACGAGTCCCAAAGTTCGGTTAGTGTTATACTATACCCAATAGATCAGTATACATGTGCATAATGGTTTGTAGCATTGGTTACTTTATATTTTGTTGTAACAACTAATTATTTCCTCAGATGCATATACCATGCATATTATCCTGATTTTAAATTCCTTTTTAGAAAGCAGCTCTTAAAACTCGAATAAAAATGCGCTTGGCCTATCTTAGGAAACCGGAGGACTCCAGTAGGGGTGGTGGGAGTCCTAAACAAACTACACCAAGGCGAATCACCCCAAACCTTACCTTTTAAAACTCTTTCGTTCAGTTCTGCTATCGGTCAAGTCAGCTAAACGTCATCTAGATGCGTTGACAGCTGAACTTAAGAGGGTTATCCCAAACAGTGAAGTTGTAAAAGATCTAATGGACCGAACCTTTCCAGCCAGAAAGAAGGGATATTTTAAAATGACATACCTCAGTTGCCATTACACTAAAAACTCTGCACTTCAGAGGTAAAAATGTATACAGTTGTATTTGCTAGTTTCCTCACCAGATTCTACTGATAGATTCTTTGAAAATTCGATCCAATTTTCTGTACAGAGCAAGCATCAACTCACAAGGATCATAGATAATAGAGTAGTAATAGTGGGATTGCAAA
Organism: Chalinula nematifera; assembly: GCA_036873525.1. Taxonomy (NCBI): domain Eukaryota; kingdom Metazoa; phylum Porifera; class Demospongiae; order Haplosclerida; family Chalinidae; genus Chalinula; species Chalinula nematifera. The sequence continues at coordinate 4,374 of JAYJLX010038804.1, forward strand.
CTCTCGTGACTGGAAGTTGTCCCTTGTTTCGCAGGCGTCTATTGCTTGTGTATGTAGCAAAAAAGCGATTCCTGTTCTTACACATGTAGAGATACGAGAAGCGCGGTACGGAAGTGACCACTTCAATTTGCTATTTGAATGCATGTGACAACTGTCCCGCGCAAAAAGAGTTCCATTCCCTATTGTAGTTTATCTATGCAAGGATTAGATGGGCTAGTGTAGTACCAAAGTTGCAACTTATTGATCAACAGGATGGACACACTGGCCTTTGGTCTTGATAAAGATAAAATCAATTCAGGTACATTACTCATCTCTATAATAATGCTTGCATGTTGTACATAAATCAGTCATGGATATACTTTATTTGAAACCCGTAACATTGCGTTGGTATGCTTGTACTATTTTCTTCCTGATGTTAGAGTTAAACAAGATGTTACACGGATTGTTACACTTGTTAATGTAAGTTCAGTAATCACATCAACATATAATGATATAGGATGTGGAGGCCACAGCTGCTCAAGTTCCTACTCCTCAGCCATGCCTAATTGTATGAAGGTAGAAAAGTGCTACCTAGTGGAAGAAAATAAAGTTATTATGAGTGTTACAGCAACTGATGCGTGTGTGATACTATTTGCTACCTTTTTCGTGTTCCACGTCCACTATCCTGGGGTTGTAACCACTTCTACACAGCATTGGAAATCCTGTACCTGGCAGAAAACCAAGAGTGGCTACTTTGCTTACTGGATTAAGCACTAACTATTGACCTCAGTAAATCATTACCTTCAGTATGTTTTGATACACATACTTATCAGTGATGGATTGTTTGGTTTCTGTTTTCTTTCTCACTACAGTCAAACCTCCGAAAGCAAACACTCCCAGAAGCGGACACTCCCAGAAGCGGACACACTCCCTAGAGTGGACAAAGCTCTAGGAACGGACAACTCTTACAATACATTGACGACCTCCCAGAATCGACCACCTCTGAACTCCAAATAACAGACACTGATTACACACGTTTGAAATAACTTACACACGATTTTACCTTCGTAAACAGACATTTCCGGTTCCAGAACACGAAAGCCACACCTAGGTCTAGTTTAATTTTTAAAATTAGATCTTTTTTAATAAAATAATTTCTTCTTGTCCTCTTTCTTTTATTAATTTTATTATTATTCGACTTGATCCACTTAAAGTTATCATAATATCAACCGAAATTTAATTAAATAATAATCATAATCTAACAAAGCTATACTTTACACAACACAGTACACACATAAGCACTAGCTGCACTACTCTATACTGAAAACATTCATGCCAGACCCTGTCTCTGCAGAGAATTGACGACTTCTTGTATCTTTTTTATGTATGGCTTTGGTCCAATAAATTTATGAATACACGGTATTTCAAGCCCATAACTTGCTCAACGATTTACTTTATTCCCACTGACTTGCACAAAAGCCTTATTAAGGTAATTGACTTAAAAAAAAAAACATTTTTTTAATTACAGTATTTAGATTAATAGAACTCACCTATGTAAGGTCTGCAGAGGCACTATGTAAGAATTTCCGTAGCATATGCTGCAAGGAATGGTTGCTTTCCCATATGCATTCAGAATGGCCATTTTCTAGCCACACCTAGGCGTGGTTGGTTAATTCTTTTAATAACTACAGGCGTGACATATTTAAGCATCATACTATGTAATACTATAAAGAAATAATATTAAATTTACTAATAATATAATAATATGGCCGCTATGAGCATGAGCTGAATTGAGGATATCGAGGGCAAGCGAGGGGCAAGGCTTGACTGCAGGTTTATGAAAGACAAAAGAAGACAGTGATGTATCGATCGATGGCTTTGGCAGTAGAATAAGCTGATGCAACAACCCATGGCTGACGTGTACTTATCACTGTGTTCCATCATCTGCTGTCCAATAATTTCGATGTGTAAGACAGAATTATTTACTAGCTGTTATTATTGTTTCATCCCCCTCCGCCTCCTTGTGTATAGCTCCCTTCGTGATGCTCTTGTTAATCTAATAGCTGTGGTCATTGGCTCTCCGCCCACTAGCACTCACCTGTGGTACCACTACTGAGAATAACAACATACCGGTACATGTACATGTACTCTGGAACCCCCTCCCCCCCTTCAAAATTCTTCAAATAATTTCGTTCAGTACGATAACGTGACCGTTACTATAGCGACCATTTTGAATTTTGTGATCACGGTAAAAAAAACGAAGAGACTTTACACGATGATTTGACAGACTTGCTGCTTGAAACGGAGGATAAATTTGATGTCTACTTGTTCTTTGAACCTTGTTTAATATGTTCATCGCGCAAATGGAGCCATACTCGTGACGCACTTGTCGTAGCAAAAAGCTAAAGCTAAACTGTAAGTCGCCATGTTGTCTTTGCATGAATGGTTGCTCGATAAAGACTATACCGTTTCTACCGCTTTAAGCATGATTATAGAAGCATTTTATGACAAAACTAATTATACCAGTCGATAGAGAAGGCTTTAAAAGTACCTATTTATGTGAAAAATTGGTGATCGTATGTGAAACCATTTCGAGTTTATTTTTTCATCATTACTGAATACAATAAAATTATGTTAAGTGCTATTTACTCAGATCTGGTCACATAATGTAGATTGTATAATTTACATGTACATGTTACTCAAACCAACTTAAATTAGTTTATAATACATTTAGTGAATTTATTTTGCTCAAATTGCATATACATGTACATATACTACATGTAGTTTGTACATACAATATACACATGTGCATGTACAACTTAAGTATAATGGGTTCGTATGTTGTTTCAGCTGGAATCATGACAGCTCTAATTAAACTGGTCCCTTGTTTTACTGCTGATGTGGTTCTATCACTTCCCAACATTGTGAGTCAATAGTTTTACATGTACGTTAGTGTATTTCTGTACTTGTACACGTATAGAGTACATGTGCATGTGCATGTACATGTACATGTACTGTTGATGAACTATTTTTCCTTTTGTTATAAGGTGATCCAGAGGATATTCAGAATGCGGTGAATACGGCTGTACAGTGTATAACTGATGTAGGCCAGTATATCCATTTATGGAGTATACCTAGCCCCGCGCCTCTTCACTACTCTATGCAGCAATGATAGTAAGATACAGTTCAACATACATGTACACGTGTATGTGTACCATATATGATACTAGAGAGCTGTACATCATTTTATAGTATCATTATATACAGCTCCGAGTCGATTTAAGGGATCTACTGGTAATACAATGTATCAACGAATGATCCATGTGGGTAAAGATGTGTTAAAGCTGTTACACATTCTCTCATCTGTAGTTTTATTGTGTAGACATGATTTAGCCAAGGTACATACATGTTCATGTGTTCTTATATTGTACGCGTACATTTATTTTTATTTCCCTGTATAGCAACAGTTCACGCCATTTGAACACTTGTTTATGCAAGCCAGGGATAAAGTAATCGCTAAGTTCCAATCAACGAACTATGAGAGAATTGGGCACTTTTAATAACTAGTGTCATGGCCACACTTCTTTTATTTTTTCGAAAGAAGTCCTTATAGTCACATAAACCGGCATCACTCAATGCCAAATAACATACACAGTTTAAAATTAACATTACTATGTTTTTATGTGGTTCCAAGACGTCTTGTTTCAGTTTTAGAGGCAGTCAAAGACAAGTAAGCCAAGCCAAGGACGCCATTGTTAGCCCTCCTCAAGTTCTCAGACAAAACAGCACTTCCCAAGCAATGATTCTGTGGTTGCCAGTGTTTCTTCGAGTTTGCTTAGCTGGAGAGAGAAAGATTTCTCGATCCACAGGTCACAGAGAGTAGTGTGCTGATGACGATGGTAGATCGGGAGGCCATACTGAGCTGTGTTGAAGCGATGTGCGTCTCCCTGACAGTCATCTTGACATTAAATGTCTCGGCAGTCTTTCTCAAGCACCAGGAAGCTCTTCTGAGACAACACTGCATAATATATTTCAATCGACTCCATTTTTTTATATTACAATAAAACAGTATAGAATTATATTATTTATAAGCCTCGATTTCCGACGATTCCTCCTCCGTTTTCTTCTAAAAAGTACACGTGCAGGTTAGACTTTCTGTAAACAATCGTTTCATTATCGCGACGACGTCATTTTTGAGCGGTTCGTTCAAACAAAGGCGGGAATACGATCGCCATTTCTTCTTGTTTAAAATTTCAAAACTTGCCGCCATATTGTGACCTGGCACAACCCCTTTTATACTCCACAAAGCGGAAGCGACTTAGTTCATAACTGGTGTAAATGTCAACCTTCATCTTTAAAGATGGCCGTCACAGAGGAAGCCAAAGCATGGAAAACAGCTTATGGTATAAGTTTAAATAAGCGTTATCGAGCAAGTATGGATCGGATCGTGTCAGATTATGATAAGAAGTTAGCCAGACCCATTACTGTGTATAAAGATGTTATTAGTTTTTGATAGGATTTAGAAAATGTGTGAATAATGCTGATAGCTGCCTGAGAGGAAGTCAGAGAGGCAATGATTGAGATGGACATGGAGCTATTACGTATCGAAGAATGCTATGTGTTCTTACAGCGCTGTATGGGTACATGTGACTAAAGAAGAGATGGAACGGGTTGACTCATTACGTTATTCATTCAGGAAACTACTCTCACAAGCTGTAAGTACTGCTGTACAATATTCAGTTAATTAATTTTAATTAATTGATAATTATTGTACATGTATTAATACGTGTATAAGAAGATTTTACAGTAACATGTTAATGTACTGCATGTACATAGTTTATATTTCCTTTGATTTCAGAATGCTGTTTAAAGTGGCTATTCAACCTAAATTCAAGACCACTTGCTGGAAAGCGTTGAAACCGGTCAAACCAATAAGGAATCATTCTTGTATAGTCTGGGCCGATGGTAACTGGGCTCCATCCACGGGAAGCCAGTGAACATTTAACGACCTACCTGGCTCAATTTGATGAACTTTGGACTAAATACCAAACGTACTCCGGAGGCGAGAAGTTATTTGGAATGACGGTCACTGAATACCCTGATTTATAGAACATTAGGAAGGAATTGAGTCTACTTCAAAAGTTGTATGGCTTATACAACACTCATTGACACAGTTAATGGGTACTTTGATATAATGTGGACTGAGGTACTGTCTACATTATCATAGGTTGATATTGAGAAGATCAACATGGAGCTAATTGCTTTCCAGACACGATGTCATAAACTATCCAAAGCTTTGAAGGAGTGGCAGGCTTTTAATGACCTCAAGAAAAAGATAGATGACTTCAATGAAACGTGCCCCTTGCTAGAATTAATGGCCAACAAAGCAATGAAAGACAGACATTAGGAGAAAATAGCCTCACTTACCGGTTTAAAAAAAACACAAGTACATGTAACATGTATACATTACATGTATACAGTGTATATGTACATGTACCAAGCATGTGTAGACTTACTGTACATGTACGTACATGTTGTGCATACACAATGAGTAAATGTCATGTAACATTGTACATGACATTTTTTGATATTCACTCGGAGAACTTTCAGTTGTGTCACGTTATGGAGGCTCCTCCGCTGAAATACATTGAAGACATTTGAATATCAGCAGTTAAAGAAAAGGATATCGAAGCAAAGCTAAAACAGGTAACATGTGCTGTATACATAGTAGTGCTACATGTACAGTACATGTCTTCGGTTCATACACATGTACAGTACATGTGCGTACATGTACATGTACTGTATAATTATATAGAATTAGAGTATCCGATCTTATTGTGTGCAGGTAATTGCTGACTGGAGCTTACAGAGTTCGAGTTTCTCCCAGTTTAAGAATCATGGTGAGCTATTGCTGAAAGTTACTGAGACCAGTGAAATAGTAGGGCTAATGGAGGATGCTCTGATGGTTCTGGGGTTATTAATGTCAAACCATTATAATGCTCCTTTCAAGAAAGACATAGCTCTTTGGGTCCACAAGTTGTCTAACATGTCTGACATCATTGCGAACGATGGATATATTTTGAGGCGGCATTTGTTGGAGGAGATATCGTAAAACAACTGCCTATGGTACTCAAACCAATTCAAATCAGTTTATAATACATGCGTAAGTACATGTATAGTGTATACATGTACATGGTGTACATTAGGACTGTACATGTACTGTGTATATTATATGTTATAGAGGACCAAAATTTGCCTTTTAGATGTATTTACACATGTACATGTACATTTGTTTACTCTATTTTTCCACTCCTTATTTCTGGTACGTATATTAGGAGGCAAAGCCGTTTCAAAACATTGGTAAATCATGGAGTAAAATCATGTTGAAAGCCCATAGAACCCTAATGTGGTTCAGTGCTGTGTTGGTGATGAAACGCTCGGTCAACTGCTCACTCATCTATGGGAACAATCGGAGCTGTGTCAGAAATCCCTAATGGGATATTTAGAGAAGAAACGTCTGGTCTTTCCACGGTTCTGTTTTTGTGTCTGATGCAGCTCTTTAGAATTTTGTAATTTTTGTGCATTATTTTTTTGTGAGGCCGCTGCTAAAGAACAGCTATTAGCTGATGCAGCTAACCTCTGTTTAAAAAAAAAAAAAAAAAAAAAAATACTAGGACAAGCTTCTGACTCCCACACTTGTACTCTACATTCAACCTATTGCTTATGTACATGTACTTGTACTTGTACTTTACTGTAAATGTAATGTACATGTATATTTGTAGAGTTACCGTATAGCAGGTAATTTTCGAACGGTGCTAATTTTCTAAATTTTCGAAACAAGTTGTTTCTTTTGAAACTAAAAAACTAACTACCACTTAGTGGCCATCACGGATATGGCCGTTTTTGTAAGGTATTTCGAAATTCATGACTTCGAAATTTTCTGCTAAACCATATTTTCAAAATTTCTGAAATTTTGCACCTTCGAAAATTACCCGCTATACGGTAAATGTACAGTACTGTAAAATACCAACCTGTACGACTTTACAGTACCTACACTATGTTTTTTTAATTGTATGGAGTTCACTGTTCTCTATGGTTTATTGTTTTAGGCCCATCTCCTTGGTATATTTGATAATGTTAACTCAGTGGTGTTTTATGAGAAGAAGTATCATCGTATACTGGCGATCACTTCAAGAGAGGGTGAAACTGTACAACTAGAGTATTGCTCAGGGAAACGTTGAGATATGGTTACTGCAGCAAGCTATTGATTCCCTCCATGGAGTTATCAGAGAGGCATCTGTTGCTATCGCTTCACCTACATTTGAGCTGTTAGGTTAGTTATTCTAATTATTAACCCTTACAGAATTAAATAAAACATTATGAATTTTTAATTAGCTTGCTAAAGCGTTCATAAACTGACGCATTTACTGTACACATGACACATTTACAGTACTTGAACTTGGAGGGGAGTTTGGAAGATTGATTCGTGTCACTTTTTTATTTTATAACATTGTCTATGTCTTACATATTACATGTATAAACTTTTTTATTTAGATTTCTTGAATAACTTTCCTGCGTCTCCTCGGTATACAGATGATATGGACCAGAGGCTCCAAGTTAGCTCTTAAAGCTGCAAAGTCTGACAAGAAAATTATGGGTGCTACGAACTCCTACATGTATTCCTGAAGAGCAAAGTTGAGAGGGTGAAGTACGAAATACTTATTACAATCCACATTCATGAACGGGATATATTTAATGACCTTGTTAGTCAATCTTGTCTCCTAGCACTATAATACGTGAATAAAATACATGTAGATGTATTTAATATGTATGCACAATGTACATGTTCATTTACATGCTGTATTGTGTAATACATGTACATTATATTTAGTACATGTGTTTCTATAGGTTCGTATGCATATCAAATCATCGTCTGACTTTGAGTGGTTGAAGCAGAGTCGATTCTATTTTACTGAGGACACCGATCAAACCATTATATCAATAACTGATGTTAACTTTATCTATTAAAATGAGTTCCTTGGTTGTACCGATCAACAGATAATCACCCCTCTGACGGATAGATGCTATATTACGCTGTCACAAGCTTTGGGAATGTCAATGGGCAGAGCTCCTGCAGGACCAGCAGGTACATTGTATGTACATGTATAATGTACAGTATTACACTTATCTACAGTAGAACATGTACTTGTTGATTAGTTTGTATGCATGCATGCTATACATGTACATTTACGTAGTCCGTGTATTATACATTTATTTTGTACAATGTAGGAACTGGTAAGACTGAAACCACCAAGGATATGGGTAAAGCTCTTGGTTAATACGTTGTTGTGTATAACTGCTCTGATCAAATGGACTTCAGAGGTTTGGGTACAATCTACAAAGGCTTGGCACAGTCCGGCTCATGGGGATGCTTCGATGAGTTCAACAGAATAGAACTACCCGTACTATCAGTTGCTGCCCAGCAGATTTATATCATTCTCACTGGAAAGAAAGATCGCAAGCAGCAATTTGTCTTCACGGATTGTGATGTTGTTGATATGAATCCTGAGTTTGGTATACTCCTCACGATGAATCCCGGATACGCAGGGAAACAGGAGTTACCAGAGAATCTAAAAATACAGTTCTGTACTGTGGCAATGATGGTACCTGACAGACAGACAGACACATTGCATACTGTACATGCACGTTGTAATGTACAACGATATACATTGTACATGTACATACCATCTTTAAATCTTATTTTATTTTAGATTTGAACTGCTGAAACTTGGTTTTCTAAATGAACCAATCAAAGAGAAGCTGTCTGACATTGTGGCTCAGTTCCACAAGGATATTGAACAAGTTCAGGATTAAGTTATTACATGTATACTTCCTTATATAGATATATACAGAGCATCATCAGTGTCCTCCACTGGGGCACAACATGCTTCCTTTGGCTGGAAGGATAGCCTGGGCACGCCCAACTTATACACCACCTTGAACAGCCGATGGATATTCTGAAGTTATATCATGACATTACCAAGATATTCCCAACGATTAAAAGCCTCTACAAGAAATATAACAAGGCTATGGTGGTACTGACAGTGTTAACTGGTTCATCACAAAGCATGGCTTAAGCTAGTGGATATCTGTGGGAAGAGCTTATAGGTACATCTACATCTACATGTACACATGTATACTAATCAACTGACGTACATGTACATGAGTACAATGTATGACTGAGAAAGCACAGATCCCTCAACAGAAGCAAAGAAACAAACTTATTACTTTCTTCCTTAGGGCTATTGCTCTGTCACATTGGATTACAGGCTTTTTCCATAAGATATTGGTCAATTTAAAAATCAATAATCCTATGGAAGCCAGTAACCCAATATGATAGAGCAATAACCCTATGGAAGAAAGCAATAACCAATTAATGTCACGTTGGGTTATTTCTTTTTTCCATAGGGTTATTGTTCCATCACATTGGGTTACTGGCTTATTCTATAAAGTTATTGATTTTGTAAATTAACCAATCACCCAAAGCAATAACCCTATTGTAAAGGACCAATAACCCAACCACATGATACATATACGTGTATTTGTATGTACATTTCTTCCATGTATTTTAGCTTCCAGTGTTCAAACGTGTGGATGGAGTACATAATTACATAATTACTGTGAATATTCACACTAATATTGTTAATATAATTGAAGAAGCCAAATGAATGAAGGGATTGGGACTCAACGTGCCGGAGGATATCAATCAATTAGCTCTTGTCAATGTGAAAAATAATTGTATTTGTTGATATTATAGTATCTATTGGAGGAGAAGACAGCTGCAAGATACCGAAAATATTTGCTGGAATAATGCACTTTCACATACGGAAAGTACGTAAGACAATTTTTTAATTGTTTTTGTTTATTTTTTGTACATGTACGTATACTACACCTTACATTACAGTTACATGTGCCCCGCCCCCTTTATTCTGTCTTTAGTTTGATGCAGCATTTTTACCTGGATTCACTCATGTGACATGGTCTTCCATGAATATGAAACAGTTTATCAGTAAAGTTACCCAAACTGCTCGAGACTTTAACATCTTCCTTCAGAACGTGCAACATGTACATGTATATGTACATGTACACATACATGTATACTTACAGTGTAGTATGGTTATTACATGTACTGTACATGTACTGTATGTGAATTACTATACATGTATATTACATGTATACAGTACTGTCAAAGAAACAAATAAAAAGAAACAATAGGTGTTCTGTCTGTAATCTTTAAGATAAAGGAATGACAGTGAGATTAATTGAGAGCTGTATAATGATACTAATAAGTTGGTGATTATGGTATTATGTTTTAAACTTAACTAAAACCACGAAAACGACTGGACAGTTTCAGTGTAATTATGTAACAAAGACAAATACACTGAACGAGTATATGAACTCGTAAAAATTTAAACTGTGAATGGTTTGTACTCTTCCTGTAATGCATTTAGCCTGTTGAACAGGTGTTAGTAAATATTATTTTGTCAGTTTATTTTAGCCTGTACCTTGGTGATTTTTATGTGGTTTAGTGGTTTAATGATGAACTCCCTCTTCCCATTTTCACCTTATTTGGGACCTTTTGGACTAACCTGGAATTCATATCCTAATAATTGGTGTGCTGTTTTGGATGTCTCCAACTTTAACGCACTCTTCGATGTGCCACTAAAGCACATACTGTGCCATTATAGCACATTTTGTGCTATTCTGTATTGAACGGCACATATGTGTATGTGCTATTGTTACTGTGCTACTGCTAATTTTCACCTTATTTGGGATTTTGTAGACTATATAGTCTGTTCACCTGAGAAGTCACCTCCGATATTATCCTATTATCCGGAAGTGTATTACATGAAACAATGCCTATGTAATAGTTAAAGCATGGCTTCGAGTGCATTATCGGATTTATCCGTACGAACTTCCGGTCGAGTTACTAAAAATAAA
>JAYJLX010038815.1:0-15352 GCA_036873525.1 Chalinula nematifera
TCTTAGATCAAATGAATTGTGTTAATGAACAGCAATTAACAGATTTCTACTTGGACCCAGGTCTTAATCTACCTGTGAAGATTTAATGTCCAGCCATTAAATGAGAAACAATACCAAACTAATTGTAAATCCAATGAAACATTAATGACTTCAGGATGTACATACATGCATGTACCTCTTCCTCTAAATGCTTTAACATTTATCCCCATGGGTGGTCCTACTTTCATTAGTGCCTGTATAAACTCCTCGACGTCACGACGAGTATACACAAAGAAGTAGTTAGTAAGGTTGATGGCACTTAGGACTCATTGACCACACGCATTTCCCGAGACCAATCAGCTTCTGTTAATAACCTGCCAAAAAACTTTCAGATTTAAAACCATGAGTTTTCTCAACCCCCCAAAAATAATCTTGTAGAAATGTCATTGGGTCCACAAGGTTCTGGTAACAAACTATCCCGATTCGGATCATACTGGAAAACTTTCTCTTGTGGAAGAACCCTGGACTGGAATCGATGCAAGTTCTGCTCATATTCAAGATTCCACCCTTGCAGTATCTCAGTGACTTCAGCGTTACTATAAAAATGTAGAGCCATTTGTCCATAATAACCACTTTCCTGGGCAAGTGCTGAAAGCTAAAATATAATGCCAGCAAAACAATGGCTAGATCCAAGACTGATAAAACAGGCGCCAAATTGTAATACTAGTATCCATTACTCACGTGCTCAACTGCTTAACAAATTTTTTTCCAGTGTGTTCACTCGCTCGGGAGGTGGCTGTTTTAGTATAGACGGCAACATCTTTCATAATCCTAAAGTCTGCTTGAGCCTTGACCTATAAAAAAAAAACAAAAAAATAATAAAAAGAATTATATGTATTTTTAGCATCACATGACTTCAAAGCATTGTACATTTATATTGTATATGAAAATGTTCCAGTGGTTTCCCCAACCTACACAAACACTAACCAGTACGACAACAAATTAACAGGACTGGACCAGGCTTACCCCTCTTGGCACCTTGCTCATCCTACCAAGATGCATGATGGAAAATCATATGATGGTCAATAACCAAGCCGACTGGCAATATGGCAGTTCTTCCTTGGCTGGCTGACGAGAAGTGGCTGTTCATCATCTTTAATGGCGAGATCATATTGATACAACTGTAAAAACTATGTACAAAGTCAACCATTAGATTCTTTTTACTTCATTTTTTTATAATACTCTTTAAAGCTGGTCTCCAGTTCCATCTGCCAGTGTGAATGTAGTGTTTGGGATCTTACTCCAGTCACCACGTGCGACTATTGTATCATGTTGAAAAGCGACATAAATTATGATATACAGCTGACTTTATAGTGGTTACGCATATACTCATAAATTATTGCACAAGTGCAAGTACAATTGTACACATGAACAGCTAGATATTGATGAGTTACACAATTACAAGTGTTAGTGTACAAGCTAGTACATGTATACTGGTAGTCTACTGACAAGTGCATCTGGTACTAAAAAAAGTTTCCCAATATTCTTAAGGCCTTCCCTTACTTTTACAGTTGGGCTGAATCTGGAACACTCAAACACTCCAGCATATCATTGACAAAGGAAGCAAGGGAGGAAAAGAGAGAGAATGACAACTGATTGTTGGCTGGTTTTGTATTCTTGAACATGCATAAAACTTACCAATGTAACAGGAAGGAATTTCTTTATCAGTACATCGATAAAATATCGGTACCCCACAGTTTCAGCAGTGTCCACTACCATACTCTAGAATAATCATAAAGTAAACAGTAAATAACCTTGCTAACTCTACTACATGCACAGTTGCACACACTTGCACCAAAAGGTACCCAACTATGCCATTACTCAAGAAAATATTAAAAACCATCACTGTTCCTGAATATAAGGCGGAGTCTGAGTTCAAGTCTCAGATACATGTATGTACTAACATTATTAAAGCGGCTAACAAGTGAGAATTTGACATATTTTAAGGGGGTGTGATTTGTTTAGACCTCTTTTATGAAGGAAACCTATATGTTGCCAATAAAGAACAAAAAAACCCTTCTACATGTATTATGTATGTTTTGATAATTTCACTTGATTACAAATACAGTCTGAAATGGTGTTCTTTACATGTATGTACTGTGAATACAGGCTTCAACAGAGTATTCAAGCCAACATGCCTGCATGTAACAATGTAACACATAAAGCAAACCTGTTTTAGAATTCCTCCAGATATATGTACACGAAAAACCAAATGTACAGCCATTCTACACTAAACACATGCAGCTCTATTCAATTAGTATTAAAATAATACCAAGAGGGGGACAACCAGCTCAGCAGAAAGGTGACAGAAGTCTTTAAACAACACACAAATGACTCAAATCTTAAAAGTACCCCGTGTGGTCAATAATCGCACCAACCCCTGGCCTGGCTTTACATTTCAATATTTATTCGTCTCTTTGTAAAGTACCATGTAGCTATACAATACATGTAATAGTTAATGCATGGCTTCGTGTGTAACATCGGATTTGTATGCACGAGCTTCCATTTGAGGTGCTAAAAATAGAGCACGAGGCGAAGCCGAGTACTCTATTTTAGCACTGAGACCAGAAACAAGTGCGGACAAATCCGATGTTACACGAAGGAGCCATGCATTAATTTTTGAAACAAAAATGCTTTCTGTAGTAGTTTATAGTGTTACATTGATTACTCCAAGTAACACTTCATATCTGACAAGGTACATGTCATGTACACTGGAGATGTTTATGGTAGATTGTGAATTTCCATCATCACTAACTTTAAAGCTATTACTAACCACACTCATGAATATTCATTGATTTTGTCGGAATCTAACAACCACAACACGATTTTACTGTACTAGGCCCGTTTTACCCCACTAATACATGTAGCTCATCATTTGTGTGTGGAAAAGGGTCAAGCTATTACAATTAATAGAGGGATTGCGATGAGTTATAAATATCATTAACGTGCCATATTGAGTGGTACAGAGTGAGTATGTAAATTCCCGAAAGTTTCTCTATTCATGAGTGCAGTTAGATATAATTCCATGACAAGTGAGCAAGTGAACACTAAATCACAGTATGCTAAGCAGAATTTTACTACAAGAATGAACTTGCTTTTCATTAAGGCTGAGCCTATTATGCTTTCATTTTTACCTATGCATTACTCAATTTTTGATCCTATTGTGCTCTTAGACTCACCTATTATTCTCCGCCATAAAATCAAGCTCAAATTATAATGAAGTACAGAAAATAATTTAAAAGCTGGCATGTTAATTTTTAGCTCTATATTAGGCTCTGTTTCACCTATTATACTAAATTGCAATGCTAAAAGACCGTAAAACAAACATTGCTAAGTTCTATAATGAATTAAACTACAACTGTTTCTTCTGTTTATTCCTATTATTCTCCATTTCACACCCATTATTCTGGAATAATTCTTGATGCTTTGAAAATTATGCTGGCATAATAGTTACTTTTTATTTTCCAAATCCAGTTTTATAATGAACAGGAATTAAAAAAAATTCATTTTTTTGCCTACTCAAGATGGTGCCCCGTTAATGATATTCATGACCCGTTAATGATATTCATAACTCATCCCAAATATATCTCTATAAAGACTGACCCAAGTAAGCCAATGACAGGTAACTATTACAATGTCCAATGCTACAGCAGTGCTACTACAAGCTAGAAATACTTACATGTAGGTCAGCCAACACAACAATAAACAGCAATGACACATGATGCAATTGAAGTATGCTACATGTATGTGTAGTAAGCAACCCAACAGATTACCTTTTGTGCCAGGACAAGAATCACATCAATAGCACACCTACCAGTGCACACACAATAGCCCCCCCCCAACAATGACTACAGACGCCAAGCTGAACGAGACATGGCATTCACTTGTCCAGTTGCGAGATGGATATACCAGACCACTAAATTGCACACTAAGATTTCCAAAAAACGATGTACAATCCTCTTGCAATGACTACGACAACAACACACAATTAGATCATGCACCACCCTACATATATAGTGTGTACACATCAGTACAATGTACCTACCCCTCCAATAATCATAAAATTATATGCAGTACATCGTAAGCTAATCAGGTTTGACTAGAAGAATGTCCAGCTGTAAGCATGCTGCCAGGCATTTGTATATACATATAGAGAAATCCACACAAACCAAATCATGATAGCATTCCAGTAACCCTGTCTACCATGACCAACACAATAAATTAAAAAAATCTGAATGTGTTGCATGAGCGACATGTGACCCACCTCTAAGTGCATGCTGATGTATATACTGTAAATGTAAATGAAGGTGTGTGCGTGTTAGTCCTAACACAACTAATAGATAGGAAGCAATACAATTACATGTACATTCGGTATTGATTTAATGAGCCTAGTTCTGCCACCCATTAATCTAACTGCAACAGGTCCTACGCCTCGATTGTTTTGAGGTTGAGCAAAGCAAATTGTAGCCTGGTACAAAATCCCTTGTAGACGATCCGAGATGGACAAGGTGTTGAAAGTGGTAGAGTGGCCTTGCTGTTACGATCCACTGAGAGTAAGTCAACGTAAACTATTAACTGCACACAAATGCATGCATATACAATAAAATGGTCAAGCCTATAGGCTTTTCAAAGCCTGACGATGCTCTGTTCATAATATCAAGTTCACAATAATTGAAAAATGCTTGGGGTATTTCAGCTTACATGAAGGGATGGCCTTGCCATCTAGCACCTTGGGTAAACAAATTCTGCACTATCAGAAGTATCAACTTTCAACCCCCAAGTTAAGCTACACAGTACATGTTATAATACACAAGGCCAGTCACTATGCATTATAGTGAAATATCATGAGGCACTATAATATTATGCTTCAAGCACATAGCAATAAACCAAACCAACCTACAACTACAACTGTTATATACTATAAGTTGCTAGGATAAACTAACGAACCAACGAAAACAAACCCTGCATGCATGATAACAAAACAAGTTACACTAAAAAACTGAAACACAAAATTCCACTAGAAGATCTTCACTTCAGTATTCAAATGAAAGTTAAAGGGGTGTGTCTACACACAGTAATATCATGAATCACATACCAGTGAGCCATATTGTTTGAATCAAAGCACTATTGGGGATATGATCCGACCAAAAAAAAAAAAAGAAAGACAATAGGGCTTATGCATTACTCAATTTGTTTAATTACAACACACAAGGTATTCTTTATAGTATAAATAAAGCTCAAATTTCACTAAAAGGGCACTCACTCGATAAACGCATATAACACAGAATTGAATTTTTAGCCTTTTTTGACTATTTAATACCCGTATGATGTTTTTATCCATCCGTAAACTCCAGAAATAGCGATACAAATACCAATAGAAATCGTTGCAATACATGGAATTGCATTAACACGCTGTCCCATTGACCGGAATTTTTAATTAAACGAATTTCAGTAATCCTATTGATCTACATGTAAACACAGTAAATTTTTAAATGCATAAACTACATGTACATTAATTGAATTACATAATTTATACGAATAATAAATGCACTTGAGGTCTCGCCGAGCCTTAACGCAAAAAAAAGTTCCGGACTCAAACTTACTCAGGTGAAAAAAAAAGGGAGCTGGTGTGATTTGAACCTGGTACCGCATGCATGCACGTTAATAATCATAACTGCTAACTAACTAACTAACTAGTAGTAATCTGCAAATCCCTCGCATCCACTCCTCACTACTTGCTGTCCTTCATCACATTTAATTATTAATACTGATGTATGCTGTAAAAAGACAGTACCTATGCACATGTACATGTACGGGTACATTTAAAAATGCTTCATTGCAATTGGCTTGTAAAAATCTATAAAACAATACAATGTGAGTGGGCTTTAAATAAGCAAATGTGCTATGGTAATTAAAACTTAGTAATGAATTCCACAAATAGCTTTAGAACAACAGGAATGATTTTGAGTCCAGTATCTGAGTAATTATAATACAAGTTTATTCATAATACATTTGTAATACTGAATACTACAATTTTTCTTCATCTGTGCTTTAGAGCGTGATGATACACTAATGGAGAAATGAGGAAGATGATGATAAAAGCAATAGTCTATTACAATAAACAAACATAAAAACCTTTGTTGAATTTTGATAGTTGTTTTGGAGAAGATTCCTGTCGTAACTATGGTGGATATAGAAAACGGTACTATAATACTATAACTATCTTCATTCTTTGATGTGGAAGACATGGTAATGCTAATGACACAATAAATGATGAGCGTAATGTGGAAGATAGTGATGATGCAGATGATGATAGAGTTGACGGTTGTATGAATGGTGGTGTGATGGATGAAATAAACTGTGGCAGTGAAGATGAAAATGGTGGAGTGGATGGCGGTGCAATGGATGGAGTGAATCTGTGTAGCGGTGAAGATGACCATGGTGGAGTAGATGGTGGTATGAATGGTGGTTTAATGGCTGGAGTGCACCAAGAAGATGACAATGGTGGAGAGGACGGTGGTGTGATGGGTGGTGGAGTAAACCATGAAGGTGGGACAGATGGTATGAATGGTGGTGTGATGGATGGTATGAATGGTGGTGGTGTGACATATGGATGTGGGTGCAAGGAGTAGTGTAGTGGTAAATACGATAAAGGAGTACTGACAATGAGGGCGGAGTGTGCTGAACTCACTAAGAATCAACTCGATCTTTTTCTCATGGGCCAGATCATGTGTACCACAAACGTTGTTGATGAAATTCGTCAGAACAGCCGCCATAAAGCAGAGACTCGGAAACGACCTGGTGTATCGTTCCTACACAAAGGGAGAAAGGTAAAGTAATTCATCTTATCAAAATAAATGAAAAAAATTAAGTTAAACTCAACAGGTACCTTTTTTTTTTTTTTTTCCTCCACGGGATTGGGAAGTTTTGACTTCCATGCTATTAGACACCAACTGTTGTCGGATGGTATTACAGTAAGGTTAGTATTGAGTAACTATTCTATACACCATACCTTTTATCCTTCCTTGCAGAGTACATGGTAACACAAACAGACAGCTGAAGCACTAACTCTGCACTGCTGAGATTCAAAAAGTGGTAGATTTCCTGTACAACTGCTCTGAGGATCAGGCTATTCTCATCCCAGGACGAGTCCCAGGATACAAGGACAAGCTCCTACCATCGAGCACTACAAAGAAGCAAGTATGGAAGGAAGCGATGGACTACCAGGGCAGTAGCATACTCCACATTTCGCAAAATCTGGAAAAAATACATTCCTCGCTTAACGATTATGAGACCACTTCTGATCTTTGTGCCGAGTGTCAGGACTGATCCTCAGAGTAGCAATGTATATCTGATTCACATGAATTGATATGACAGGTTTATGAATCAGCAATGAAGCACCTGAAAAGAGTGTCAACAGAACGGGAGTACTACAAGTGAACATTATTGTCTTTAAATCTATGTGTTTCTTTACATACTCTTTTTCTTCTGATAGGATGGTTTGTGAGACTTCTTTAAGCGAACACTGGAAACTGTTCAACCTCCCTTCCTACCATTTGTGATACATGTTAGCATTGATTATGCACAACAGGTACTTTATCACTTACTATGTACTTGTGTTGATGTCTTCTTTCATTACACCTCTCAGGTGCACATCCCATCAAGCCCTCAACAGGTTGGACCATTATACTTCCTCACTCCCCGTAAATGTGGGATCTTTGGTGTATGCTGTGAGGCGTTCCACTCCAGGTAAATCACCTGATAGACGAAGCTGTGGATACTGGTAAGGGAGGAAACACTGTTGTGAGAATGGTACACCACTACCTCGAGAATCACTCACTATGAACGGCCAACATCTATCTCCATGCGGACAATTGTAAATAAGAACAGTGATTCAGGTGATCGTTCTCTCCTAAAAAGATAATTTCCTTTTTTTACAAACTAGTACCTTTGCTGGCGTGTGATGGTACGCTTTAAATGACAGTATTGCTCTATCCTTCCTACCAGTGGGTCACACTAAGTTCTCACCGGATTGGTATTTCGGCCTTCTGAAGCAGAAGTTCCGCTATTCGGATGTCAACTGCCTGGATGACATGGTTGCTGTTGTGAACAGGAGTGCTGTCTGCAACACTGCTCTGTTGGTCGGGACCCAATCCGGTGAAGTCCTTGTGCCCACCTACAACTGGGCTGAATACTTCTTGTCCCACCTAAAGAAAATCCCAGGTATTACTAGCTACCACTACTTCAGGTTCTTACGAAGCCAACCAGGGCAGGTTGATATACAGCAATACAGCGACTTAGAAAGTACCACCATTGATCTTCGTAAGTAGGATCCTGGAGTCCAGCTGCCGATCAGTTGCCTCAAGTGATACCTCTGATAGGTCTGTCTCCCGAACAGCAAATGTATCTGTACGAGAAGATTAGGGAGTGATATATTGTAATAATAATTACAATCATTAATATTTATTAATTATTATACTATATAAGACTGTTTAGTTTTTGTAATTGTTGGCTTTCCCCATATACCAATCATACGGTATTGAACTGTTCTGTGGCTCGTGTATTGCATAGCTCGCTAGGGATACAACAACTGGCAACGAGGTTTTATTTTGTGATGGCAGGGGCACTCCTCGGAATGTTGGGTGAATTTGACCCATGTAGGACGGACTGTACGTATTTCATGATAGCTAACAAGATTACAGACCAGAAGAAAGCAGTTTTCATTACATCCATTGGTGCTTCCAATTTCTCCTTGTTAAGGACCCTTGCTACTCCATCCAAGATTAAAGACAAAACGCATGAGGAGTTGTTGGAGGTTCTCAGTAACATCTGAGGTCGGGCAGAGGTTTAAATTCAATTCCTGTGTGCGTCAACCAGGAGAGTCGGTGGCTGGGTTTCTGGCCCGTTTACGTTCTCTAGCCGAGCATTGTCAGTTTGGGGAAGCATTGGAACCCATGTTACGGGATAGACTGGTGTATGGCATCCAGGATCGAGCCATTCAGAAACAATTATTAGCGGAGTCTAGCGATAAACTCACTTTCAATTGAGCGGTAACACTGGCACAGGAGATGGAGACAGCGGATCGTGATATGCAGCTTCTCCATGCTGGAAAGAAGGAGTCCCACATTGATAGCAGTAGTAACCGTCAGGGTGTTGTCAATAACGTCGTGCTGAAGAGTGGTAATCAGTCTTGTTCGTGTGTTTTCGTTGTGGAGAGGTAGGGCATTTAGCCATTCCTAGACTCCGTCGTGATATCGTGTGTCACCAGTGTGGTAGAATGGGACATATTCGCAAAGCCTGTAGTCGAGTGCGATCATCGAGTAAACCTACCGGTCAGGACAACCGTCAGTCGAAATCGTTCGTCCCTCGTTCATCCCGATCAACCACGTCAGGGTCGAAGGTCAAGCATCAAGCCGTACGTAATGTGGAGCAAACAGAAGAGGAAGAGATCACAGAAGAAGAGCTCTATTGTGTTAGAGCCAGTGCCAGCAAACACCCACCATGGGAGGTCGAGGTATTTCTGGACACTATTCCTGTTACCATGGAGGTGGATACAGGTGCTTCTGTATCTCTAATGTCTGAGAATGTTTTGAAAGCCAAATGGCCTGGGAGGACCCTTCTGCCCACTGAGGTTAGATTGTAATTACAATGGGAGGCCCTTGGATGTTTGTGGTCAGGTATCAGTTATAAAGGTCAAGTAGCTGTACTCCATAAATCTGGATTGGAAAAGTATAGAGAATAACTGTAACACAAACCCCCCTTGAGTCTCTGTTGTCGGAATTCTCGAATGTATTCGCGGAAGGGATGGGTATGCTCCGAGGATATGAAGCCACTATTCACGTAGACCCAAAGGCCATCCCTAAGTTCTGTCGACCTCGCCCAGTTCCGTATGCAATGAGAGATAAGGTGAATGAAGAGTTGGATCGTTTGGTAACAGAAGGAACTCTTGAACCAGTAGAGGTAGCTGACTGGGCAGCACCCATCGTATGTGTGTTGAAGAAGGATAAAGCTCTGCGTATTTGTGGAGACTTTAGATTGACAGTGAACCCTGTTTCAAAGCTCGATAGCTATCCAATACCAAGGGTGGAGAATTTATTTGCTACCCTAAGTAAAGGTACACTGTTCTCGAAAATTGATTTAAGTTGAGCATACCAGCAGTTACCTCTAGATGAGAGGTCAAAGGACTACATTGTCATGAATACCCAAAAGGGTTTGGTCCGGTATACCAGACTTCGCTTCGGTGTGTCATCAGCACCGGGTATTTTTCAAAGGATCATCGAGTGAGTGCTACAGGGTATTAATGCGGCCGTGGCCTATCTCGATGATATTCTGATATCCTCAACCACAGAAGAGGAGCATCTGGTGGTATTGAAGAAAGTCTGGAGAAAGCAGGTCTACGTATCAAACGCAGTAAATGTCAGTTCCTTGTTCCCTCCGTTTCCTATTTGGATCATAAGATTGATGATTGCACCCCCTCCCTGACAAAGTCGAGGCAATTAGTAAGGCACCTATACCATCCAACGTGCAGCAACTGAAGTCGTATTTGGGTCTTCTGTCATATTACAGTAAATTTTTAGCCAATATGTCCACAGTACTTGCCCCGCTTTATAAATTACTCCGGAAAGATCAGTCCTGGAGCTGGGACCAAGAGCAACAGCAAGCGTTCGACCATTCAAAAAGGTTACTAACAGCCTCTAATTCTCTAGCTCATTTCGACTCGAACCTACCACTAGTTTTGTCCTGTGATGCTTCAACTTATGGGATAGGAGCAGTCCTGGTGCATCAGCTGCCTGATGAATCTGAAAAGCCCATTGGTTACGCATCTCACCAACTGAACACAGCTGAGTGCAAGTACTCTCAGATACAGAAGGAAGGCTTGTCGTGCATTTTTGGAATCCGCAAATTCCACGCCTATCTCATTGGACATTGTTTTGAACTTCGAACTGATCACAAACCGCTTTTGTCGTTTTTTTCAACCAAAGGCCGCAGCTAACACACAAGTATCCCCTCGTATCCGTCGTTGGTCTTTACTGCTCTCCAACTAGATTGACGTTTCGCAAGTCTGCTGATCATAGCAATGCTGATGCCCTGAGCAGGTTACCATTACCTGTATCCTCGCCTGTTTCCGAACAACCACCAGAACTCGTTTTATTGATTGACCAATTGTCGAACTCATCAGTTTCAGTGAAGGATATCATCAAGTGGACTAAACGTGATCCAACATAGCCAAATGTCTGCAACAAGGCTCCTCAATTCCAACTCATGATACGATGTTGTCACCGTTTGCCAGATGTCAGTCGGCTATTGGGTGACTGTATCCTCGTAGGAACTAGGGTTGTGATCCCTCCACAGGTCGTCCATTGGTTTTAAAGGAGCTACACGAAGCACATCCATGCATCTGTCGGAAGAAAAGCTTGGCTCGTGTGTATGTTTGGTGGCCGAGTATCGATGAGGATATAGAGAAGGTTGTTCGTTCGTGCCCAAAGTGTCAGGCAGTTCAATCCTCCCCACCTCTCACTCCTATGATTCCTTGGCAATGGCCGTCCCGACCTTGGACACGTTTACATCTGGACTTCGCTGGTCCATTCGAAGGTCATATGTTTTTGGTGCTAATAGACTCACATTCCAAATAGATAGAGGTGTTCCCAACCGATGATTCCACGTTATAAATCGTAATACGTTGTATACGTCCTGTGTACCCCGTTTTGGTTAACCAGAAACGGTGGTTACTGATAACAGTACCTGTTTTGTGAGTGATGAGTTTCGTGATTTTCTGTAGCAAAATGGAATCCGTCACATTACTTCAGCCCCGTATCATCCTGCCTCAAACGGGTTGGCTAAGAGAACAGTCCAGCTCCTGAAACAAGGATTGAGGAAGGTTAGGGGATATCCATACTCGTCTGTGTAAAGTATTGTTCTCTTGCAATATTACTCCAGAAGGAACAACAGGTGTGGCTCCCGTAATTGCAGGAAAGTCAGATCCCGTTTGGACTTGCTTAAACCTAACCTCGCGGAAAGGGTGGAAGAGAAGCAAGAGAAACAGAAGCAATACAAAGACAGAGGAGCAAAAGGAAAGGTGTTGACGAAAGGTGATTGTGTCCATGTACGTAATTTCTGGGACAAGAGCAGTAAATGGATTAGTGGTACCATCATTGACGTGATTTCAAGTAATATGTTTCGAGTTTGCCTATCTAATGGTAGGGAGCAGCGTTGTCATGCAGATCAGCTGCGTCTCAGTGCAGTAGTCGACTCTGAGCCAGAAAATGGTCAAGAGGAAATCGAGGAGTAGCCCATTGGTTTCGGGACAAGGGTAGCAACCAAATCGTCGGAACCAAGCTCATCGATACTGAGTACATCAACTCCAATACCACGTTCGTTGCCCGTGAGGTATCGTCACCCTCCTGATCGTTATTCACCAGCCTGGACTGGTAAACACTAATACTATTGTTGTGGTAAATAGATATTCATTGATTTGTGTATTGTTCTTAGGCCTTTATTATGTGTGTTCTTATTACTACTAATAGTTATGCTTATTTAAGGTGTACTCTTAATTGTGTGACTGTTCACATTTGTTATTACTTTTCTTTTAAGGTGAGAGAAGTTGTGATATATTGTAATAATAACTAGAGTCATTAATAGTTATTAATCATTATACTATATAAGACTGTTTAGTTTTTGTAATTGTTGGCTTTCCCCATGGTACAAAGCATACAGTATTGAACTGTAAACTGTTGTGTGGCTCGTGTATTGCATAGCTCGCTAGGGATACAACAGGGAGTATTGCTCACCAGATACTAAAGATCTCGTTTGCCCTTAACCACCTTCACTAGAGGTACCACCCACATCCACCACCACCTCAGGAGATTTCAACACAACAGTCCGACCAGTCAAGAAACGGTTGTGTTCTAAGTGTGGCCAACCAGGACACAATGTGAGGTCCTGAGCAATGAAGTAAGTATAATAATTATTATACCATTAAGATAATTATTTGTCAATCTATTTTATACCTTACCTAACTTCGGTCCCGAAATCTCCATCACTTTCTTCTCTCTGATCTCTTTCTCAGCTCTTTTAAGACCTACCTAATTCCCTTAAGTTCAATTCATTAGTGTGCCTGAACTTTAGTGACCCTTTCAACCTTGCAAAATAAGTAAAATTATTGCCTTATGCATAAGATACTGTGCTTTTTTTTTCTTCAGGTATTATACAGTATACTTCAACAACTGAACTTTGTCGTTCAAAAGGAAGTTGTACACAAATAAGCGATCGACTCATTTTACTATGTTTTGATACTACTAGGTGATATGACTAATTTTATACAACTACTCTCCAACAAACCTCTTTGTCCGATACGCTGTACCCTCCATTGCTGTATCAAAAAGGAAGGAATCAAGCGTAGCCAATATCGTCGTGTTTCACTCGCAAGACGAGATGTATACCTATAACTGGCGACTGTATAAAAATAGTTATTCACATTATATACAGTACATTGTATACCTATACCAGAAATAACTATTATACAAAGTTATTCACATTATATACAGTATATTAACATACAGTATACCTATACCAAGCTATTGTACAATACACAAGGTTATTAACATACAGTATACCTATACCAGGCTATTGTATAAAAAAAGGTTATTCACATTATATAATACAGTACATTAACATACAGTATACCAATACCAGACTATTTTATAAAAAAAACTATTCACATTATATACAGTACATTAACATACAGTATACCTATGGCCATTGTATAAAAATAACTATACAAGGTTATTTACATTATACACAGTATATTAACATACAGTATACCTATATCAGGCTATTGTACTATACAAGATTATTATATACAGTACATTAACATACAGTATACTGGCTATTGTATAAAAATAACTATTATTGACATAATATACAGTACATTAGCATACAGTATAACTATATCAGGCTATTGTATAAAAATAACTATATAAAGTTCTTCACATTATATACAGTACCTTAACATACAGTATACCTATACCAGGCTATTGTAAACTATTATACAAAGTTATTCATATTATATACAGTATATTAACATACAGTATACCTATACCAGGCTGATGTATAAAAATAACTATACAAAGTTATTCACATTATATCCTAACATTTAAAAACAACTATTATACAAAGTTATTCACGTTATATACATTAACGTACAGTATACCTAAACCAGGCTATTGTATATACAAAGTGATTCACATTATATACAGTACATTAACATACTATATACCTATACCAGGCTATTGTATAAAAATAACATTTATACAAAGTTATTCACATTATATACAGTATATTAACATACAGTATACCAGGCTATTATATAAAAATAACTATACAAAGTCATTCACAATATATACAGTACACTAACATTCAGTATACCTATACCAGGCTATTGTAAACTATTATACGAAGTTATTCACATCATATACAGTATATTAACATACAGTATACCTATACCACGCTACTGTATAAAAATAACTATACAAAGTTGTTCACATTATGCACTAACATACAGTATACCTATACCAAGCTATTGTATAAAATTAACTATAATACAAAGTTATTTATTCACATTATATACAGTACATTAACATACAGTATACCTATACCAGGCTATTGTAAACTATTATACAAAGTTATTCACATTATATACAGTATATTAACATACAGTATACCTATACCAGGCTATTGTATACTATACAAAGTTATTCACATTATATACAGTACATTAACATACATACTTGTACAATACTCACATCATATACAGTACATTAACATACTATACCATAAAAATAACTATTCAAGGTTATTCACATTATATACAGTACATTAACATACAGTATACCAATACCAGGCTATACAACGTTTTTCACATTATATAAACATACAGTATACATATACCAGGCTATTGTAAACTATTATACAAACTTATTCACATTATATACACTATATTAACATACAGTATACCTATACCAGGCAACTGTATAAAAATAACTATACAAGGCTTTTCACATCATATACAGTACATTCATAAAAATAACTATTCAAGGTTATTCACATTATATACAATACATTAACATACAGTATACCAACACCAGGCTATTGTAGGTTATTCACATCATATACAGTACATTAACATACAGAATACCACTACCAGGCTATTGTACTATACAAAGTTATTCACATTATATACAGTATATTAACATACAATATACCTATACAAAGCTATTGTACAAAAAAACTATTCCACATTATATACATATATATA
>JAYJLX010038826.1:0-15335 GCA_036873525.1 Chalinula nematifera
ACATGTATTAATTTCACTACAAAATACTATACTGCTCTACATACTGGTATGTATACTATGTACCTGAATCTCATGTGAATGGCCAATATTTTAATGACATTATCAACAGTTAACACATACGACTCATCTGGATCAGTGAGGTATTCCAAACCCATTACCATTGCAACTTTTCTGATCATTATTTCCTTGTTCCAAGACTGGTAGTTCTCAGAAAGGTCGACTCCATTTTTCAAGAGTCCTTTACGAAATATAAAAGTGAAAAACATTTTTTTTCAACAAAAATATAGCATACGGCAAGAAAAAAAGCTATAAAAGGTGATGAAGGGCATGAGTATAGTGTTAATCACCATACAACCTAAATTTGTAACTTAAGATTGGGAGGGGGGAGGGGTTAAAGTCGGCAAACAATGCACGTGAAAGTTTTACTTTATGTTCACCCAGTGCTGTAAACTTCGAACTTCCTAAATCTTGATCTTAGAGGGGGCAAGAATATATGTGGTTATTCCGCAAAAAAAGCCCCTTCCATTGTTAAATATTGTTGCTGCTACATTACTACTTCACTGTTACCACAACAGGCCTTCGTTGAATAGAAATGTGAAATTTCTTGTGAATTTCAATCTCACTTATGGTCATTCCTCTCAACACACATGGACAAAATTTCCTACCAGGCCTATCAGCAAATTTACTTAAGCAACTGCATTTAGTGATTAGCTTCATCAAAGTGCCAGGGTGTTAATTCAAGGTAGGTATTGATATACAGAAAGGGTTACTTTGAGCATATAGCGTACTTTTAGGTCCTTCCTTTCAAAACCCGTGTAGCAGTACTTCCATGACTACATGCACAGGGTTGTATAATTATATTGGTTTATTTCTTTATTTAATAAAAGTTTCTCGAAACAATCACATACATGCTCTATACTGTAAAATAAATGCATAACGATACCTTGATAAAGCTGAGGAGTCATGGAATTTCGTTCAATGATACAATGCTTATTTGGATCCATTAAGTCTCCTTGCGTGTTGGAATTAAAACCAATAAATGTGATACTGACACCATCTTCATTGAAAAACAGATATGGATGGTAACTACACAAAAAAAATGTATCCTTGAAAGTTCCATTTTGCAGTAGATTGGATGTCTTCAAAGTTATCAAGAGATCAGTATTCCTTTATGACATGTACAGTACGTGTCCTTACAGTAGCTAAACCAAGTGCACCATACATGTATGTACATGTAAATATACAATGTAGGATATATGTAAATGAGTTCTAACATGCAGCAAGTTTTAAAGCAAATTGATGACTACCTGCGTTCCCATAGTCTTTTGTCATCAATTTGATATTCTTCCAGATCTCCATTTTGAAATCCATCTTCATCATTTTCTAATGCAACCTCCCCTTTCAAGGATGAAGTGGCGAAATCCTGATTTCATGTAACATCACTCATATAATATGTACTCACATACATGTACATGTAGTACAATACCTTAGACATTCGTATCATGAACTTGACAACGAATGTTTTGAAACCGGACATAACATCACCAACAATAGCTTCATTGCAAAATATTGACTTCTCTGATGCCTTGATTTGGATATCTAGGAACTGAATGAAGTTTCTTAGTTCCATCCACGAAGGATCATGAATACCACATTGTCTGCATAATTATAAAAATTACTACTATTGTTACTATTATATTAATTATTTAAGCCACCTACTGTAACAAAACTTCCAGAAAGACTTGAGTACTACTCTCAACGCTACCAATCTGATACTTGAATGTATCCAGTGGTAATTGCCCTATATATCTACGAAGATACTGAAAAACACGTTGGAATGACGGAGATTTGAATTCATTTAAATCCATACTTTGAACAAATTGATCTAATTTTCCATAAAGAAACTAAATTAAATATACAGTACAAAGAACAAAATATGCAAGTACTTTGATTATTTCTGCACAAGTTGTTGTAGACAATCCTTGGGGACACACAAAATACGGTTGGGAGATATTCCAAAAATGCAATCGATTTTGCAGCAGTAACCTCATGTACCTATAATGAATATACATGTATAATTTGAATTATAAGCACATAAAATAGCTATTTTTATCGTGTTCTTTTAGTTGAGCTAGCAGATACATTACATACAGATTGACAACAACCAAAACCATTCACCCACGTACTGGCTGAGGAACACCTTTCACAATTACGTGAACTGTGTTAATAATTGTAATTAATAATGCCTACAAACAGTAAATCATACTACAGTATATGCACATGTACATGTATACATGTAGTCCTCAATATGGAACGGGATATTCTCTGTAATATTGATAATATGGTAGAATTTCTATTCTGAATAGTAGCTCCCTAAGTAGCACTCCAGCATTACACGTATAAAAACTGTTCATCTATCAAAAGTGCACGTACATTCCTAACAGCGAAATTCGTAATGTACAGTGATATCACAGTCAAAATTGCATGTACATACATGCATGTACATACGTGTACATGCATGTACAAGACATGATCTGAACTAAACACCTTTTGAATAGTGACTTCAACAGCAAACATGTGCGTTGGATGACTCCTCCAAATTCTTCCTTGTGTATCACACAGTGACTCAAGGACTATCAAACTGAACAGCAATGCGTCCATTTGGTACAATACCTGATAAAAGTTAAGATATTATAAATACTAGATGTACATATTAGTTATTACCTAAAACTATTGCTGTCATCAAACAAATCATACATGTTTGTATATTATACACGACTACTATGTTTATATTATAGTCCCCTCATAATACTATGTTATATTCAGCTGTCATAATTTTCTTTATAGTTGTAGTGCATTGATAGATAAAGGTACTTATAACACTAAGTTACGATAGGTGAATACTAAAACAGTAATGAAATAAACAATAGTATAATGGGACATCCACTTTTTTTGTCTGCTACTGTAATTCAAGTACTGTGCAGGTGAATGTTGGCTTACTGCAGGTGCTATGTCAATATGATAGATCATTTGTTTCCCAGGGACACTGTTTAAGGCATCAATAATAGACTCTGATGTTACTACTGGCCCATGAATTGGTATTACAGCCAAACTATCCTTACAGTTGAGTTTCCTTTTCAAGCTACGCTCTAATGTTGAAATATAGTGACTTTTACCCATTCCTGGTCTTGTAGATCTGACTATTCTGACACGTGACCTATACACATATGTAAAATACACACATGACATTTAGAAGTACTACATGTGTACTGGGATACTAAAATTCAAACATACCCTTCCAAGTCAACGATAGATGCTGAGACTTTATGATCTGTCGCCACATTACAAGTGAAATGCTTTTTCAAATATTTTGAAATTTCAATTGTAGAATACACTGATGCTATGGATCGTTTGTACAATAACAGCTTTGAAGCAATATGCGATTTATCCTGCCCTTCATTACTGCACACAATCACCAATCGGTAGTCTATAAAGAATGAAGTATTGAATTATAATTTATTGATTTGTGCATTGCGTGATGCTCACTGGATTTCCCTTGTATGACTTCATTAAGTTCCCTCACTGCTCTGTCACAAACCTGATACGATAATTTCTCTGCATTAACTAAACAGAATATTCTATAGTTATTTGGATCTCCAATTGTTCTTTTCCACAATAAAGAGATTTCTTCTACGGTAGTTTGTGCAGTGCACAAAAGTACTTCCTCAGCAGTAGGCAAGGGGAGATCAACATCCATCATGTAGAACGACATAACAGTCTCTAAAACTGCTCCTGTAAGTACATGAGAATATCAACACATTTTGAAATCAATTTTGCATTACACATTTTATAATGTAAGCTGATAGTGTGCGCTACTGGCACCTCCTACTGTGAAGATAAATTCAAAACCAATCATACATTTATTGCAGTATCTTCTAAACATACTGTACATAAGCAACATCTTGTTTATTTTACATGGTTGTCACATTTCTGAAACTACTACAAAACAAGCTCAGATGCAAAACCTGGCTAAAAGAGCTGAACAGTTGTTTGGAATTTGTCTTTGCAACTAGTAGTACGTCATTCGAAGTGCTACAAACAGCTGTGCATTGTTCTCTTTCTTTTCGTGTACCTAGTGATGCTTTGAACATTTAGAGCAAAGTAGATGTATACCTAAGCAAAAAGTCCAAGTATTTTTATAGGATATAACCATACACAAACATACAATGTGGTTGTATACATACATGTACACGTACATGTATGCTAACTAAAGTTTGAAAGCAGGAACTGCTTTCGGTACTTGAGTATGTGTACTAGCATAACAAAAAGAACTAAGCACAAGGCACTCTCACATGTACTATTGTAGTACACGTACCAAGTTATAAACTGTACTTTACTACTAATTAAAACTACTTCAAATTAAGGATAGAGAGACTGATAATACTTAACAAGTCATATATGTACATGTATATCCTAACCTGGTGATACTACAACTAAATTACACTCGCCACCTCGAATTCCTTCAGGCAGAGGTCTCTTAGAAGGAACAGGTTCTGAAAGAATAAAGGCTTTATGTACAATACATACTATACATTATACATACAAACCTGGATACATATAACTTAATGTCTCAAGAAATAAACCTAATTCCTTAAGCGTAAGGTAAGAGGACTGTGGACTTGATTTGGTGGGCTGAATGTCACTACTATACAAGCTACAACAATGAAAACCTGTCCTTAAACAAAACATAAGATTGAAATATAACCCTTACCAATAATCCATGCTTGTGCCAATATGAGACTGCACTGTTAGCGGGCGTGCACCCATCAAACTATCAGAGTCAATTTCACTAAATAAATCCTCGGCAGTTCTCTCTGGTGTGAGATTAAAAAATCCTTCTTCATTCTCGACAGGAGAGTTAAACAAATCATTAGGATCACTAGGGTATGGGCAACAATATTACTTGAAACAACACTTTGGTGAGTTCAAGATTGGAAAATCAAAACTAACAAGCATTGAGCCCAACATACATGTACACTATGGGCAACTTTGAGCAACTTTGGACAACAAATTTCCAAAAGTTACAAAATTCAGCTCGAGCAACAAAGTTGCTTACCAGGTCAAATGAACAAGATTTTCCTTTGATGAGGTGAGGAAGTTTGTAGCTCATGCAAATTTGAATTTTTTTTAACTTTCAGAAATTTTTTGCCCAATAGTTGCTTGAAATTGCCCATAGTATATGTTGGGCTTTAGGGTTTCATAAAGAATATTCTAAAATTTAATGCAGTTATATATAATTTTCACTATTACAATGAAATTTATATTGAGCAATCACAGATTTAGCTTATTAAATAAATGTGTTAATATTTTAAAGATGAATACAAACGTTTGCAATGCTATGCATGGCAGGGGGGAATCCAATTGCCCCCCCCCCCCTTTTTACTCCATTTATAGGGCCGTTATGCCTAGCATAAAATTAGGGCTTTGTGGCATGGGCGTGTTATCTGACAACGGCTGTATATTTGTCGTATACACCAACCATCTTGTGGGACAAAAGAGTAGGAGCTTCTATGGAGCTTTTCGAAGCTATGGTACATCCAAAACTGTGCACAATATATGTTGAACTGCTGAAAAAATTAATCATTAATCTCGTCTTGGTTCACAGAATGGCAGTAATTTTGTATGTTATAGCTGATTGTCAGTAAAGTTCTGTACTAAGATGCCCCACAACATGGCAGCACCAGAAGCAAAATGCCTACGACATGGTACACAGATTGCATGCTTGTCATATCAGCTTTACATGTATATGAAACCATAAAGAAATTTCATTGGATATGATTATTAAATGAAATTGTTATTTTCACTTACGTGATGCTTGGCCCAATATCCATATTACTGTCATCAAGAAACAATGATGATGACACACTAACTGTGTCACTATGATCAGTCACACCGTTGCTGTACACGAAAGCTTTAGAATTCTCAATACACCATGCCTCAACAGATTCTTCATTGTCAGGTTGATCACATTCTTCAAAAGCCATTAAAATGAGTTTAGAATGGAAAGCATAGCTCTGCTTTAAATTAAATAAAATAGCTCTGCGAATATTGGATAACTTGTCAACAGATATTTGCGGCTCAGTTAAATCAATCATTGGTGGTGGATCTGTTAAATCAATCATTGCTTCAGGATAACTGGAGTCCGATTTTTCACACACACCAAGATTCACTTGGCTTGATTCCATATCTGATTTGAAAGAATCCATTGGCACATCATTGTCTGATTCCTGTGCAAGTACTTTTTGAAGAGCATCTACAACATCATGATGACGGACCTCCCTAGATATACTTTGCAGAAGTGCTATGATATCATCAGGAAGAACATCTGTCTCAGTAGTGTGGCCATCCTTGTAACAACCCAATTCCTTTCGAAGAGCAAGTAGCTGCCGAGTTGTAAAGTAGTTTAAATGATAGAAGGACTTTCTTTGGTTAGAAATAGTGGCTTTCCAAGAATCTAAATCAGCCTCCATATTTTTGGCATGATCACTAAGTTGACCCACAATGTTTGAAATTCTACAATACACGGGTAATTCCCATCCAATGTAATCATCCTGCCCATGCTGCAGCAGTTCAATAAGGAGCTCGCCAATTCGGCAAATGTTGTTGAATGTCTGAAAAATAAAAAGAAACATAGTGAAAAGTAAATTTGTAAGTAATAGAGCATTTATGTATACAGTATTACAAGTATTACTACATTATTTTGGCTCCCTCAAACATTTCTGCCATGGGAGCGAATTTCCTTTAAAATCATTGTGAAATACATTTTCCACTTCAGTTGTGGTCTGCTTTACATCCTGTTCGTGCCCACAATCCACTAAAGCAAGAACAGAACTATGTTGACAAACCATATGGCTGGAATACATATGGCTCGATACCTCTTTTACATCCAGCATTCTATTCTAGTGCAAATGTATTATTCTGTAATAGGATGAATAGAAGTAACTAGCCTAGCATAATGTATCAAAAGAACAATAACAATGGCTCTAATGGAAACGGTTTATCTTTTCCATGCATGATGGCAAGGCTATTGAAAAGAAAAACCCTCATTCAGACAATGGAAAGTCCCTCGTTCAGATAATTGAAAGTATACAACAGGACAGTGGCATTGGTGTGCGCAGCTAAACCTGTTTGGGGGGGGAGAATGCTCTTATGTCACACACAAACCATGTTAAATTATTCTCAAAAATTGATAATTCAGCAAATAAAGCTATGATAAAAGGAAAATTTCTTGTGGGAGGGGGGGAGAACGCCCCCCTCTGCGCACACCTATAGACAGTGGTCTATTACGTGGTAATGTGGTTGTGAAATTGGACTGCATAGTGACAATGACTTCCAGAAGACACTGTTAGTGAAAAGATTGGATGTCACTTAAGTCGCCTGTTTTCAGTCATTTTTACAGTAAAAATATACATGAAAGCAGAAGGAAATAACTGTAAGGAAGGGAGAGGGAGAGAAAAGCATTGGGTTCAAGTTTACTGTAGTACCTGTTGTAACATTGTGAAACGAACTTGTAATATTAGTTGTTATTATTATTATTCATGTGTTATAATTAATTAGAGAGTTGAGCTTAGGCCAGATCCCTCATGTTTCATTATGGCTTTTTCGTTTGTGGTATCTCTGTGTTGTGTATCTGTTGGTTCATATTTAACTATTGGGTAAAAATGTTACAGTGGCGACGAGGATGGCTGGCTCGAACACTTTTGGACATATCGATGTATTTAATCCCGAGATAGAGTCCTTTACCACGTATCGAGAGAGAGTGGAATTGTATTTTTGTGGCAAATGACATTCTGCAAGCGAGACGGGTAGCAATATTTTTGAGTGTAATTGGTACGAAGAACTTCACACTCTAAACGGGATTTGGTCTCTCTGAATAAGCCATCCAGCAAATCAGTAAATGAAGTGATGGAGATATCTGGAACCAGAAAGGGCCTTTTATCACGGAAGAGTTCTGGTTTTATCAACAAGTGCAAGGAGACACAGAAACAGTAGCCAATTTTGTGGCAAAACTTAAGCATTTAGCCATACATGTGAGTTTGTCACACATTAGTTTACAAGATCGTTTCGTTTGTGGGTTAAGATCAACCGGGGCACAAAAGAAGCTTTTACGGAAAAGTAGACATTGCCACAGCATATGAAGTAGCTGAGCTTCAAGCCCATGGTATAAAGGAGGCTGTTCTACCGACGGGGGCTTCTGTCAAGGATGAGAAGAGAATAGAAGAACCAGCAATATTAAAGAATACCGAAAACTGTTTTCGCTTGGCCATGTTCCAAGCTCTTGTCAGTTCCCTCCTACAGATGCCATAATTGTTGTAACTTGGGACATTCGGCGGTGGTTTGTCGCCAACCAGTAGTAAATGAATTTGTACAGAGCCGGAAAGCCGAAGCAGAGTGAAACAGTCGGAAGACTTAGTGGGTGGCTGTAGACGACAATGAGGATGGAGGAGAATCGGGTTTGTCAGACGCAGAGGAATTTGGACTATACAAGATTCATCTAGTCTCAGATGGGAGCACACCCCCACTGTTTGTGGAAGTGTTCGTCAATAATCAAAGGTTGAAGATGGAGTTAGATACAGGAGTGGCGGTATCCATCATATCAAAGCAGACTTGGAAGAGACTATTTCCATCGATACCAATTGAGCAGTCAACGATTACACTGAAAACGTATTCCTCAGAGAAACTCAATGTCTTTGGAAAGTGTGTTGTGCGAGTAAGGTATGAGGACTAAGAGGTAGGAAATCTCTGTATGTTTGCCATGGAAGGAGCTGGACCTAGCTTGCTAGGCCAGGACTGGCTAGCACATTTACGATTAGATTGGCCTGCAATAGCTGCAGTGCGATCATTGTCTCTTCAGAAGGTGTTCAGACACAGAAACCACTGAAAACATTGCATGAAAAATTTTTTGGTAAAAAAGGTTCGTGTTATGAAAATCATTGAAGCAAAGATGCAACTCAGGGAAGGCACGTCACTGAAGTATCATTTGCTCGTGAGCTTATTCTCAGAGAATCAATTAATTATAAATTTCAAATGTTTCGAAATAATCAGTTGTGAACTAATGAATGAAGGAAAAAGTCTAAAGATAGTGAAAACTGACAGATGCTTTTATACATAATGTGAGGATGTTGTGCAATAATTGGTAATTGTGGTTAAGGCAGAATTCAACTGTCCAAAACTGGATTAAGCCTGCCTTTGCCCAGATTAGCAAGTAAAAACCCGCCCAGGCTACATAAACAATTGTGGTCACATAAACAAACAAAAACAAATGTGGAAATAATAAACAACTATAGGGTATACATGAATATCATTGAGCACGACCAATTCCATTTATAGTTTGTGACACTGTTGGAGAAGAGTTAGATAGATTGGAGTCCAAGGGAATCATAGAAAAGAGTACCAAGCAGTGAGTGGGCAAAACCATTGTTGTAGTCCCAAAGAAGGATGGTAGATTACAGTTGTGTTGGGATTTTTAAAGGTCTCCATAAACCCCCACCTTAAAATGGATGTACATCCATTACCAAGAACAGAAGAGCTGTTTGCAAAGCATATCAACAAATGTCATCAGACCACCGCTCTAGGGAACTGGTCACTATTAATACGCATTAAGGTCTCCACCGATATATGAGACTCCCGTTTGGGGTTGCATCTGCACCTGTGATTTTTCAAAGAACCATGGATAGCATACTCCAAGAATTGGACAAGGTGACTTGTTTCATAGATGATATTCTGATAATGGGAAAAGACGATGAGGAACATCTACAGAAGTTACAGGAAGTTTTGCAGCAATTGAGGATACATGGAATTGTGGTGAAGAAAGAAAAATGCTCATTCATGGGTGAGTCAGTGGAATATTCGGGACACAGGGTTGATAAGCAGGGACTGCACACCACTAGTGATAAATTACAGCCCTTTGTTTCAGTCACAGACCATTAGCCACAAGTACAATTTTAGGCCCAAAAGCTGGGGTACCCACATTAACTACAAGCAGGATGCAAAGGTGGGCATTAATACTATCTGGTTATTCGTACTCTGTAGAATACCACCTGACCACTCAACATTCAAATGCTGATGCTTTATCACGGTTACCTCTGCCATTCACTCCCAAGAACAGAAGGGATGTTGACTCTCGATTGAACTTAGTCCTTACCATTAACACATGTGGAGTTCAAGACGGCTACTGAAAGAGATCCAGTTCTACCTCGGGTGTTACAGTTTGTGAAGGAAGGATGGCCAGCCAATGTTATAGTACCCCTAAAACCTTTCTGGATGAGGATGTTGGAATTAACAACTGAGAGAGATCGTGCTCCATGGGGCAGTCGTGTTGTAGTTCCAGTTCGTCATAGAAATAAGATACTACAGGAGTTACACACAAGCCATCCTGAAATGGCAAGGATGAAGGCCTTAGGAAGAAGTCGGTTTTGGTGGCCAGGATTTGATCAAGATGTAAAAAGAATGGTGAAGGGTTGTTCGGCTTGTACTGAAGTGAAAGCAACCGTTGAGCGAGCCCCCTTACATCCACAAGTGTGGGCAAAGCGCCTGTGGCAGAGAATCCATATTGACTTCGTGAGCCCACTAAATGGCAGAACATATCTCTTAGTAGTAGACTCCCATTCAAAATGGCCGAAGTATGGAGATGAATTCGACCACGACACAGAGACTATAACGGTATTGCAGTACCTTTCCTGTGAGTATGGTCTACCTGAAGAGGTCGTTTCTGATAATGGCCGTCAATTCTCTTCACAGGAGTTTACTGAATTCGTAGTCATGTGATATCAAACACCATCATTCAGCGCCGTATCACCCAGCCACAAATGGTGCAGTGGAGCATTTTACGAAGACTATCAAGAATGCCATTAAGATAGGCAAGAGGGAAGGTGAAAGATCTATGGATACATTGCAACAGTTTCTTCTGATGTACCGATCAACAACTCACCCTGTTACAAGTACAGCGCCTGCTAAGTTGTGTTTTGTGTACACCACTAAGGACCTGGTAGGACTTACTCAAACAATGATCTCTGGAGGAGCAGGTTTCAATGGCTCAGAAGAAGCAAAAAGATTATCCTGACTCCCGTAGAACGACTTCTGTTAGTTTCTCGGTAGCAGACCAGGTGTGGGTAAGGGATTACCGCCAAGGGCAACCATGGCGGTCAGAAGGAGTGATCATCGAATAGTTTGGTACCAGTACGTATTATGTTAAATTCCAAAATGGTATAAAGCTCAAGAGACATGGTGAGCAATGGAAGCTAAGAGTTGTCCTAGCTCTGGAGGCTGGAGGTATTAAGGAACCAGCGGTTACGGTTAAAGGACTAACAAATCAGTTTGGTTAGAGGGTGATGTTAGTGTTGTCAATGACGGGCCACTAGTTGGTAATTCGGCTGGGAATCTATTACCCAATAGCAGTCCACAGCCTGCACCACCTAGGGCTGTTATTCCCTTGCAGTGGTATCCGACCTGAAGACGAAAACCCCCTAACAACCCAGGATTCGCGACTTACTGACCTTTGTTAAGGGAAGAGGTGTAACATTGTGAAACTAACTTGTAATACTAGTTACTATTATTATTCATGTGTTATAGTTAATTAGAGGGTGGAGCTTAGGCTAGATCCCTCGTGTTTCATTTTGGCTTTTTGGTTTGTGGTGTCTCTGTGTTGTGTATCTGTTGATTCCAATTTAACTTTTAATTACTGGGTAAAAATAGGGCTTGGGTTGTGACTTTTTAGGGTTTAACCCATTTCTACTCTATTTTTACACCCCAAAATGTGTATTTGTTTATTGGCTTTAACCCCAAAACAACATTAAATTAATGCTTCCATTTCAATTTTAACTACATGTTTAAAGGAAATAAAAGTGATTCAGTAACAAAGTAAAACACAAACTCATGGTAGTGAACATCAAGATGATCTGAATTAAACAATGGCTTAGTACTGATCAAGTTTCTCAATTATTTACCCACAAAACGAAACTTTTTCAAAAAGTTAAACCCGATTTTGCATCAAAATATTAAAAATTAGTTAAACCCGATTTTGCATCAAAATATTAAAAATTAGTTAAACCCGATTTTATCACCCCAAACTTCAGTTTTAACCAAAAAAGTCGAGCCCTAGGTAAAAACATTACACTGTTCCACCACCTTTATTTTGAAAAGAAGTTATTACACTGAAAGCAAACTGATTGTCAAAAATATTTTATTAATTGATAATGTGAACAATTATTGCCTGCTAAAGATACGATTATAGTGGGATGCATTAACATTATAACTATGATTAATTACATAAAGTAATCATTTATACATGCTGTAGTTGCAAAGCAAGAACACCTAATACTAAATTTTGTCCTATTTAAATTTTGTTTCAACTTTGAAAGATGATTTATCATGCATTTCATCCAGTTTCGTCTATAGGTATTAAGACTAATAATTACAGAACTCCAACCCTTGGTAAACAATATTCACCAAGCAGTTGGAACAGCTGGGCTGATTTTTACAAACTAAAAGACATTTATTATGATCATATCCCTTGATTACCACTGAGGGTGATGGACGACCAAACAGTTTAACAGTTGCACCTATCATTTTTAATTCACAAAGCATATAATTTTTTTTTAATTTTGCTTAGGTCGAAAGATCATCAGTCTCGATTCTTCCACATATGACCCATCTAAACCATCAGGTTCTAACCTATATACTATGTGTCTGAGTTGGGAGAACACATAAGGGATCGGTGATGCCTTTGTCATACCCTTCAATTGGTAACAAACTACAGTCTAGTTGCAAAAGGTGAGACAACAACTAACAGTATAAGCATCAGCTTGGATTGTATGGTTTACCGTTATTGAAAGGGCCATTAATAACACAAGACTAGGGTTACTGTTCTTCTAAGGTGTTAAATGATGTTATAGGGAGTGGAAGTGCCTTTGATACGATAAAGATGGGGAGATGCTACATATACAGGATCTATAAATTTTTGAGATGAGTACAATAAAGGATGAAGGGACATTTCAAACCAAGCCAAGATACAAAAAAAAAATTGGAACATCTTTGGATTGAGTTTATTGAGGTACATGTATCTAGACTACATATGATATGTATGCATAAGTGAAGAACATGATACAATGGCCCATCTATAAAGAAACTTTGAAAGAGCTATAGACGAAGTATAACTTCTTTGGGAAAGATTCACTCTTCAAACTCTGTACTGACAAGACATAAAGTGATGGTCATTGTTAAGCACGTTTGCTTTTCTTGCAATTGCTGGTTGTTGGCTGTAATGCTTGCAAGCGTAGGTAACTACAGTTTATGGTGGCAAGCCAGGGATACGAACCTTGCTACAGTTCTAATGTCAATAATATCATAATAAAATCATTACATACTTTACTCACTTGCTAGAAATATTTTAAAGTTACCAAAAAGTGGACCATGACGCTTCATCTATCCATATTGTAGGGGCTTCGATCTACCCTCAGTACTGTGACTACTGCAGCAGCTATCTTCTTAAAGCCCATCAGATACTATTGGAATCAAGTTTAGACAGCAACCAACAAATGACCATAAAGAGCACATGCCCTCTGAAGTATGACTGCATCAGATAAATCAATATAATTATCCTAAATAATCATGCTGAAGTCTATAAATCCTTATGGTAATACATGAATTGTTCCACTTCTACGACTGCACTACTGCTGGTTGGTAATCACCGGAAGAAACAGTATTATAGTTAAAATTTCATTATAACCATAATCATTTATATGTCAGTCATATTACATTAAATTTAATTTCCTTGTGGTTTTGAAGTTCAAGTACCTTTTGTTCATATCTCTCTTACTTGTTGTACCCTAACTACAAAATACGAAAGAACGTACCTGTGCAGCCTTCCTCTTTGTTTTACAGAGTGAAAATTGAGTCTTGCTGCATGCACACAACAAAAAAGCTCTGACAAGGGAAACCGAAGTATTGTCTAATTATAACATTCTGAAACCCAAGATGCAAATAAATGCACGCGTGAGTGCCACAACAAAAGATGGTATTGATATTCAGTCATGAATTGTGAACCCTTTGTGGAACTTGATATACTAATCCTTCAATCTCATCCTACATTTTGTTACGGTTTGGTTGATTAACAAATTATGTTCGAAAAGTAACCACACATACCATCAGGTAGAGTTATACAAGTATCAACAGTAAAAGTACTGGGTGTGAAAGGAATATATTCCGAGGAGCTAATGACAAACAGGATACAGAACATTTGTTGCAAAACTTGATGAGTATTACATGTGTATTTTGACCATTATAGTTTTCTGAACCTTGACCATACACTGATATGTACATGTACTTCAATATACTTCCCATATGCTTCCTGAGCTCTTAATCTGACAAGCATTAAGAAGGATTCGTCATTTCTGCACCCCAAAAGTGATTCAGGGTCTTTAATAGCAATACTTCATCCACTTTATGACATTTGTTACTGGACCTCAATAGCTTTGAGAAAACCCCTGTCTTTTTTGAAGGTTTTTTCTTCTTTTCTGCATTAAACCATTTCACGGAATTTTAAAGATGGTATTCTATCTGGCCTCAGCTAGTAACAATCACCAATGACAAGTGTTCTACTGTTTACTGCCGACATTGGTATGTGGGTTATACATGTAGCTCCTATCAATGGAGTGTATACATTTTTTTTAATTAAGAGGGATATTTGAGTACTGATTATATTCACTGGATTTTGGTTAGCCACTGAGGGGGTTTTAATCAGTCCATATACTGTCTTGTTGTGGAGTCAACCTCAATGTTCTACAAGAAAGACACACACTGATCAACACCTCCATTGCATTAGCGTAAAAGCCTTGTTCAAGCTTTTCCAGTAATATATTTTTTTACAACTGCTAATTGATTGCATCATACAATTATGTACTACAGTATAGTCTGTCCTAGAGCATTCAACTTTTCTTTAAACATCTGGTATGTTGTGGCAAAAACATGCCTTTTTTAATCTGACTTTCCATAGCTATAAACATGTAGTGTTAATTAATCAGCCACTCTTTTATTAAGGAAGTAGCTCTAATACTAGAATTTACTGATTAGAAGATCTAGACTGGAATCAAAATTAAACTTTGATTGAAAGTAGATCCAGAACACAAACTACATATAACACTTCTAAGAGTTGTGAAGAGATTTTGGAAGTGGAACTTTAACTAGAATACTACAACAACACCACCCACTTGACAGCATCAGCAACACTTATTTAATGAGATATACATGTACATGTACTAGTATACACGTATGCTACA
>JAYJLX010038837.1:0-38504 GCA_036873525.1 Chalinula nematifera
TAGGGAGTGGTTTATAATCAATTAGCAATGTTATACCTCAGTGCAGCATAGCATGTAGGAACATAACATACACGGCATTGACTTTAGGTCATGATGTGGCCAGTGTGAATAGGTACAGTTAGGGAGTGGTTTATAATCAATTAGCAATGTTATACCTCAGTGCAGCATAGCATGTAGGAACATAACATACACGGCATTGACTTTAGGTCATGATGTGGCCAGTGTGAATAGGTACAGCTAGGGAGTGGTTTATAATCAATTAGCAATGTTATACCTCAGCGCAGCATAGCATGTAGGAACATAACATACACGGCATTGACTTTAGGTCATGATGTGGCCAGTGTGAATTGGACATTTATGAATTTAAGTATGCCTATTGCAGGTGTATGGGTGTATTGTTGTCAAAGATTGGTCAGCTAGGGGCTATATATTGCCACTCAGCTCAGCAGCCTACGTAGTTCCTACACCCTATACGTATATACATGCAACAATAAGTATTTTTTTAACACATTTACTGCCGTTAGCAATGAACTGGTCTAACTGCAATTAAAAGTGAAACGGCTTTATGAATAACAAGTGATAGAAAATTGTAATAAACAGCCTTATGTATTTATTTATTATAATAGGATTATTCGGTAATGGTAGCTGTCGTATTGACAACAACATCATTGTTACCATGA
This sequence comes from Chalinula nematifera, assembly GCA_036873525.1. Lineage (NCBI taxonomy): Eukaryota > Metazoa > Porifera > Demospongiae > Haplosclerida > Chalinidae > Chalinula > Chalinula nematifera. The sequence continues at coordinate 681 of JAYJLX010038837.1, forward strand.
TGTTTTCACTGGGTTCAATAATGGGAGTGGTCGTTATATTTCGGATCACATCATCGATCATGGCATGTTGCAAGTTAAGCGATCTGTTCAGTTTACGACGATCACAAAACTTCTCGATTGCTGTGTTCATTATGGAGATCGTATTCTTTGTAATAGTGATTATATTTATTCTATGCAATGCTTTATCAGCTTGGTACCTGTATACATTATCACCCAATACTACTAGCTCCACAGCCAAGGACTACTGTGAGAGTGGCTTCCTGAAAGCTGCCACAGTCCTCGTGAGCTCTTCACTAGGACTGAGCATTGTTATTGTCTTTTATCTCTGTATGTTAGCTGTATTCTATGTTACTTACATGAGGCTATTGACCACACCCATTCAACAACCCAAACGACGCCCCCAACAACCAAATAGACCACGTTAATATATATATATAAAAAAAAAAAAAATTCATTTTACAAAGGTTGTATAATGAATTATAATTATTTCGTTTTTACAAATCTCTGTTGTGTTGATCCTGTATTCTATAATATATTCGTTTAAGTTCAATTTGATTATTTATGAAAAAAATAATTGATTACAATAGATTATGGAAATTAAACTGGGTTATCGATAATGTTGTTGGATCCTGACATGACCATTGATATACTGTACATTATTCAATGATACAGTCAACTGAACTGATGATGAGATGCATAATTATATATCGGGGGAGGGGTTATACTGGAGAATCATGTAAATGAACAACAGTTGAATAATGTGTTGAACCTAGTGCTCGTCATAAGATGAGCTATGAGAGATGCTTTCAACAGTAGTGGTAAATGATCTTTGTATTCCCTCCTGATCGGCAATGGGGTTATCCTCATCACCAAGGATATCTGATCCTCCACCGTTACGGCCCATCACATTCATGAAATCCTTCCTAGACCATCCATATACAATAGCATTAACGAACCCCTGAAGAGGGAGGGTGAATGACTAAATATATTTACAGAGAGAGAGAGGGAAAATAAGGGGTAGAGAGATTAATTCTTGAATCATACGATGAGAGGGATATCTGGTTTACCTGAGCGAACAAAAAGATATAATATATGAGCAGGTACAAATGATTGACATCACTCTTGAATATAGATTGTATTAATGCTAATAGAAATAGCTCACTACATAGATCTAACCATATATTGATAAAAGGAAATACATGAAACAATCGGTGGAATTAAATCTGAGTCACCTACTAAAGAATCCTGTAATGACAAATGCTGTTAGAAACAGTAAAACTCGTTTCCTAGCCTGGACATGACCCTGAGTGATCATCGTAGTGGCACCATAATTCATCAAATCCTCACGATTACCTGTCAATAATAATTATTACTAATTATTAATAACTTTTAATAATTGCTAATCTTTACCGTACCAATCTCCTTTTTCAAAGTTCTAATACGATGTAAGATACTTAAATAAAGCAACTAATGAAAGGAGCAAGGAATAGGAAGGGAGGATTATCAGGTAGTATAGTCATAATTACAGGTGTGTATAACGTACCACTAGGATTATGAATACAATAATGTACTGAAACGATATGGTAGAACTCAACACAGACATGAAGATTAGCTGATCGTGCATAAACTTGTCTGTGGCCTGTAGTCAATGAGAATAGGATCAAGGGGTGTGGGGGGCGTGGGGGCATGGGGGAGTAGAATAGAAAAAAATATATTTTAAATAGATAATGGTTTATAGTAACAAGTTAAGATAATGTTAGTGTGGTATGTTTATATCATGTCCAACTAACGTTATCCCCCAAGTGAGCCGATGGTAAGATATTGATAACTGTGGGTCTACACCTGAATGAAGGAGATAGGGGGAAGAGATGTGGTGGGCGTGTTTATTAGTATAATGGGGGTGTGGCTAACGTACCAACATGAACAATTGTTAGCTGATGACAGTAGATTAAAATAATGATCGGCAATATAGAACATGGAAACAAGCACAGCACATGGTAGAAACCTATGGGTAGAGTTTGGGAAATAAGAGACACATGATAAAAGTAATAATGTTTATAATGTAATACCATGAGATTAGGTATGAAACGAAAACAAATAGTCTATTTGATCTATGATAGTTTTGGTTCATCTGCAAAGAAAATAAAAACAGATCACAACAAACGCATAACATCAAAGTGCATCTATACCAGTAATGAGGTTAGGTTAGTCCTTTTGATTCGTATATATGCAAATACGGCATACAACAAACATAGGTTAATGGTCACACATTCCAGAATCTAACATAATCAACGGAAATAAACTGATTGTAAGCAATAATAATATAAACTAGTATTCTTACTCCTGTTAGTACAGTAACCAGGTAACATATTGTCCTGTTACGCTGTGCATGAACATCATCTGTAAACCACACCCCCGAACCGATGATCCATAGAATGGATAAGAGACAGTCCGCAAGAGATAACATGAAGATGGGATGAACCTCAGGGTTACAGACACGCCTCTTGATTAAGGTGGAAATAATAATTGAACACGCACCCATCAAACTGAATAGAATTACAAGAAATTAAAAAAAAAAACACCCAGTGATTCACCACTTTACCCAAGCAATGATCCAATCATTCGAATACCAGCAACACCATCTAATTTACCTTCCTAAAAAAAGAATAATTGGAACAGTGCTGTCACTACATGCATTTATTTATGATGATATTAAATTATATTGTAGTGCTGCTCAAACAAACTGCAAATACAAACTGTTGCTATCATATCATATGCACACACACACGAGGGGTCACGGCATTGTTTAGTTTGTGGTCGAGGGTGGCACCACCAACACTCATTTAATCTACTCACTTCAATACGGTCAAGTCGGCAAGAGTTTCTTGCACTCTGTTCAGGTAGGTTACTACAGTAGGGATTGTCTTCATGAATGCTTCCATTAGCATAGCCCAGTAGTAATAATGAATCAAGTTGTTCAAGCATTCTTTCCGAATCCCTCTTTTTAATTAACTATAAGTTATCAAAACAATAATAATAAACATTGCACGTGACACATTGTTTTCAAGATGGCGGCCAGGTCTCTGGTGTATTTATCGAATCGCCTCCATGGAGCTATTTCTAGTTAGTCTATGTGCTAAATTTATTCGTGTTTCTTTATTCGTAACCTAATTATAGTGCCTTGCTGTGTGACGAGTAGCAGATATTACAGCAATGCTAGTGAAAATCCTCCATCAACTCAATCCTCCCAAGGTACTGAGACTATAAGTCTTTCCTTCTTCCCTCCTGTTCCCCCATCCTTTTCTCCTTTGTTTCTATGAGGCTATTTATAATTTATATTAATTAAAGGAGTACTGGCGGCTTTGAAAACCAAAACTGGAGTAACTGGGACACTAACACTGGGTGTGGGCGTGGCAGCTACACTACTGTCCAAAGAAATCTATGTTATTAATGCTGAGGTTCGTTGGTTGTCATTAATTACTTGATTATAAATAATTTTTCTTGTGCAGACAATTGTGGCAGTTGCTTTTCTTGGCACTACGTTCTATCTAGTCAAGAAAATCGGCCAACCAACTGCAGATTGGCTTGACAACAGATCACAGGTAAAATACTAGTTATATCAGCAGTTACTCTAAATAATGCCCACATTGTATTTTTTTTTTTTTGCTCTATATTTCTATTTAATGCCCGGTGTAGGAAATATTAGATAGTTTAAACACTGAGAAGAATGCAACTATTAACCAGCTTGAAAGTGATATTGCCACTGAAAAGAACGTAGAGAATGTGCTGTCTGTTCGCAGTGATGTGTTTGATATTATCAAGGTATTACTGTCAGTAACCTAACGTGCTTTAACCATAATTATACTGTGGTCTTGGGTTTTCTTAATACTCTTAAGGAGCAAAATGATCTTTTGAGAGAGGAGAAGTATCGAAGGAGACTTGCCGAGGTTAGAGCTGAGGTGAAGAAGCGTCTTGACTACCAATTCCAGTCGGAATTGGTGGAGAAACAGTTTCAACACAAGCATATCGTTGCATGGCTCGAGGAATCCGTCAGACAAACACTGCAGAGTAAATCAGTAAGAATTGTAGTGATTACAGAAGGGGTGTGGTAAGCTGGAAGGGTCGTCATGGTGAGGTGGGAGGGGCCATGGAAGGTGTATTGACATGATTGATTATGTTGTTTATATTGTTAATACAATTCTTCACTAATCTCTCTATAGGATGAGAGTATACCGCAGTGTATATCTAACCTGAAATCAATGTCTGCTACAGTTTGATGACGAACAGAAGCTCGCTCTTTACAATAGCAAAACAAAAAACACTTTAGTTAATTATTCTGTTAGGGTAGATTGTTACTAAGTATTTATGTCATTATTTGAATTTTAAAGTTGTTTAAAAAAAAGAAACAAAAATAAGCAGAAGATCTTTAGCAATTTTTAGTGGGTGTGGCTTAGTTAAATTTATTTAAAATGGCGGAATGAACTGTGTCTTGGAAAGCCAATGTCAGCATTCTGCTTTCGGTGGTAAGATTAGTGTACATTATCATAATAATAATAATTTAATAATGTCATATAGGTTAATCAATACCAGAGGGGCTTTACATAAGCATCTCTCCACTACCTCTAAACCAATCAAATTACCTCACCGAGGGTTGATTGAGCTCAAGGGGCCAGATGGGTGTGGTTTTCTACAAGGTTTAGTCACAGCAGACTTGGTATCACCAACTCGTGTGGTTCAATATGGGATGTTCCTCAATACTCAGGGGCGTGTCTTGTATGATGTTATATTTTATCACATGGGGAACGAGAGGGTGTGGCTTGAATGTAACACCGATGCTGTTCAAGACCTGATTAAGCATATGAAGAGATATGTATTACGATCTAAAGTATGCAGCATTGAAGTACTGTCATATATACTTATGATGGCCCCTCTCTATAGGTTACAATTAAAGAGATTACTGACATTAATGTATGCTCTGTGGCTAGTAAAGATGGAGACAAGAGTCCAGATGAAATAATTAGAGCCCCGGACCCACGTTCTAGGTACAGGAATAAGTCTTCATAGCTGAATACCTTCTGATCTTACCCTTTATAGTTTATTAGGTGATCGAATGTTAACCAGCGTGGATTCCGCCATGATTAATGATAAAGATATCGATGAGTACCATAGTAATAGGATATTGGTTGGGATACCAGAGGGTACAGAGGAACTCCCACCGGGGCAGTGTCTACCATTCGAAGTTAATTTGGATTTAATGAAAGGGGGTTAGTCATTATTACGCAATATGTGTATGATCATACAGTGTTATTAATGGGTTAAATATATAGTTAGCTTTACCAAGGGATGTTACATTGGACAGGAATTGACTTCTCGTACGTATCATACTGGTGTATTACGGAAACGAACAATACCACTCAAGTTAAACCATAGCAGGTAACCCAATGGGCGTGGCACATCTACTGTATGCACGTGCACTGTTTGATCAGTGGGCGTGGCACATCATTATATAACAGTATAACTATGTATTGTATATTTATAGTGTTTCAAGTGTCTTCTGGGGGTCTAAGGTAACATCCTATTCTACTGGTAAAGTAATAGGTAAAACTATTGCTTATAGAGCTAATAGTGATGGACAACCATTGTTACTGGCTATCCTTCGACTGCCTGATCTGTGAGTGTGTAACAGTATAATTTTGCTATGATGGGATTGTTATGTTCATTCAATATAGGGATATAAGTGAATGTGTGGGCGTTAACGTTACTGATGATACTGTTGCTAGTGCTACTTGTATTAAACCCAGCTGGTGGACAGACTAACATGAGAATTTTTTTTTTTTGGTTTGTGTAATTATATTATACCACTTAATTGTCTTATGCTATCATAAAAAAAAACTCCTTCTATAGTAATTCTAGCCAAACTCAAACTTAAGCTAAAAAAAGGCTTGGTAATTCTATCTCTACACATTAGTTTAATAAAAAATAAGTATACATACATTAAAAAAATTATAGTATTTATGGAGTAATGCTCCAACTGTCATTCGCACGATCATTAAACCTTTTCTTCATTTTACTATTTACCTGTAAAACAAGGCATATTAAATTTATCATACTATGTGATACACTAACCCCTCCCTCCCCCCCATGTCTTGTGCGTATATAGCATACCATATCTGTGAATTGATCTTCACAAGCCATTCTTATCTTCTCAACTGTGGCAGGTGACAACAGATCAAATACTGGCGAGTATCCTCTCTCGGAACGGCAACTTCGTATAGCATCCTTGATTGCAAAGAAAACTGATGCTGCTAAAAACAATGGTGGCTCACCTACAGCCTGGCACAGAAAACAATTAAACAATTACATTACAACATAATTAACTATAAATGAATAGGGGTCATACTCTTCGTATATATATGCCTACTTTTGATGAGAATATAGCCTTTGGATTAGGTGTTCTGTTCATCAACGATACGTTCAACTCAATGGGGATATCACCACAAGAAGGAATCTTATAGTTTCCCGGACCATTCGTGAACATTCGACCATCCTTAAGATACACTACCTCCTCCATAGTAAATAATCCCAGACCCTGTGTGAATGCCCCCTCAACCTGACCAATATCAATTGCTGGGTTAATGCTATCTCCAACATCCATTAATAAATCACTTCTAATAATCTAAGAATATAGATTATAATAGACAATATCCGTACCCCCGGGAGGGAGTGTCTGTGGGTGTGGCTCAGTTACCTTGAAACTTCCACTAAGTGTATCCAGTTCAACCTCTGAGCATGCAACCCCGTAACAATAATAATTATACATTCGACCACGCCCAGTATTCCAATCGTAATCTAGATCAGGAATTTTACAGAATCCTTGTGCAGAAAGGTTCACTCTGTCAGCATATGCCATGGATATTAAATCATTCCATGATTTGTTGCTATGTTTCTCTCGATACGGCTTCAATCGATCCATTATTTGGTCACAAGCATCCTATAAATAACAACATATGTGACATTATGTTAGCTAGCTATGTGTCACCAACTGGCCTGTGCCTATATACCTTGACTGCTGCTCCATAGATATCGGTAGATACTGACGCAGCAGTTGGACTGGAATTAGGTACTTTGTCTGAAGCTGTTTCACTAATGTATATTTTATCAGTAGGTATACCCAAACAGCGAGAACAAACTTGAGTTACTTTAGTATGAAGACCCTATATATATATATATATATATATATATGTGCATTAATAAGTTATAATAATAGTCCAAATACTCTGACCTGTCCTATTTCTATTCCTCCATGAGTTAGTAATACTGATCCATCTTTATATACATGCAATAAAGCACCACCTTGGTTGAGTAATGGCAGTCCGAATGCTATACCATACGATGTCGGAATTACAGCCAGGCCACGTTTACTCCACTTGTGTTTTCTGTATCAATAAAACAGTATCAATTACACTATATTGTTAGTGTTGTGTAATCTATATATAGTTTTATTTACTTGTTGTATTCATTGATTTGAGCTCTTCGTTGTTTATAGTTTGAAGTATCCATTATTGTATCCCAGCAACTGGTCATGTGACAGTCATTAACCAACACTCCATACGAGAGGACGTCATCGTTTCGAAGCAAGTTCATATATCTTAGCTATGTTGTACACAAAACATAAGTAATTCTAAATGATGTATATCTAATAGACCAAGTTTATAGCACAAATACATTACCTGAAGTGGATCAATGCCCATTTGATAAGCAGCTCTATCCATTATATCCTCTGCTATCAACATTGCTTGAGGTGCACCGAAACCTCTAAATGCTGTACTGGAGGGCAGATTAGTTAGACATATTTTACCCATCAAATGAACATTAGGTACATTGTAAGCATTGGTACAATGGGCCAATGCCTTATCCATAACCTATATACAACAAACAAATTAATGTAAACATATGTTATGAAATAATATTATAATACTTACTGCAATACTCAAGTCCCTGGAGTATCCACTATTTGAATATAGCTCCATTTCAAGTGCAGTCAGCTTTCCTTCTTTAGTGAACCCAGCCTTATATCTACCCAGGAACGGATGTCTCGTACCAGAATACATCATGTCCTTGTTTCTATCCATCATTATTCTAACAGGCATTCCACATCTATCAGTAAATAGCACAATCATTAATAGTGTATACTCTATAGTCATTTATTATTATTATTACTTGTTAGCTGCAACTGCTATTGCTGTTGATAAACTGAATGAACGTGTTTCCTTCCCACCGAAACCGCCACCTAAAATAAAAATCAAAATTGCATATTATTCTATCTTGCCATTTCAGATTGGCTTGTCACCAGCTATAGCACTAACCGATGCGTTTGACTCTACAAACCACTCTATTAGCCTGTATGCCAAGGGCGGTTGCCGCCATTTCTTGAGTCCCATCAACATGTTGAGTTGAGGCAATGATCTCCATCTCTCCATCCTCACCTTTAGGTATAGCTATACAACTGTTAGTCTCCAAGTAGAAGTGTTCTTGAGCTCCGGTACGCATGCTACCTTCACAAACATGATGCGATTGGGAGAATCCCATGGCAACGTCACCTCGTTTTATTGTGTGTACAACTTTATCGAACTTATTCTCTCTGATAGCATCCTATATAATATACACAACATAATATAATGAACTTGGTACAAGGTGACAGAAAACTGGGCGTGTCCAAGTGACAACAATGTTTCAAAGTGATGTAACATTCATGGAACTGTAGTTTTTCTAACTAAGCCACACCTACATTTCCAGAGTGCGTGCATACTTGCATGTGATGTATTACCTCAATTGTTAAAATAGCTGGTAGATTTTCATATTCAACAATGGCACTTCTAACAGCTCTTTGAGCGATAAGTTTATCCTTGGCTAGCACAACAGCAATGATTTGACCAGCGCTGGTTACTTCAACATCAGCAAACACACGTTCATCTCCTCCTAATCCTGTTGTATTAGTACCAGGCACATCATTGGCTGTCACTATGTCAACCACACCCTGTAGTTATTACAGTAAGCATTAATGTTTGAATACAGTATTATGATAATGTAATATTATATAGTGGGTTAATTTGGGGGGATTTTTAATTCAACAATTGGCAGATTAAAAAGCCAATATTATATTATTTGTACAAAATACACATGCGTGTACACACACACATAAATCAGCAAACATATATTCACTGAATATTTTAACTGCCGAATATACCCGCAATACGATATACTGTACCTCCATATCCTGCACTTTACTGGTATCCAACGTGAACTTGGCATGAGCTCTTTCACTCAGAATGAGACCAGCATATAACTCGTTCTCATAGCGAGGGATATCATCAACATATCTAGCTTCACCTGATGCCTGTTTAAGACTGGCCACACCCATCATGGGTTGCCCCACAGGGTCTGTTGCGGACAGCTGTTGAGAGTTATTAACTCTCTGAAAACCCTGACTACTGTGGGTTATTTGATGCTTAAATGACTGCAATTAAATATAACACAATGTAAACCCTAATGTTAAATTAACTCCACTAACTTCAATTGCTGTTAGCTCAGTTGGTTGAATCCCATTTATTGATATCTCATTGATTATTGTCAAAAAGAACTTGTAAAAGAAGGAGAGGGCCAAGCTCAGTCTATAGCTAGCCATTCCACCTGGTACAGTGGGGTCTAATACTAGCTCATCAACTAGCGAAGCACAGCATAACGACAGAATATTATCATCAGTTAGAGACCTGTAATACAAACGGCCAAGAGAGAGGAGGGGAGGGGGGTGGAGGGAAGGAGGAGAGGGGGGAGGGGGGGAAGGGTAGGATGAGGTTAAATAAACCGTTACTTGTATTTATTGTCTCACTTTCCAATCAACAGTTTTTCAGTTTTACTAGCTGACAATGTTTTATAGCTCATGCCTCCAAACACAAGAGCACATTGTTCAATATGGCCGAGTTCACTTAGTACCACTCTGAAACAGCTGTTAACTATAGCAATATCGTCCTCTCTTCTCTTAGACTGTTTGTATGCCATTACATGCTCTCTCTATAACGTAAACAATATTACCTCATATAAGAATAAATGGTATATACCTCAGTAGTGTAAGGTAGTAATACTGATAGGATTATTTCGTTTGGTTGTAGAACTGTTTTACGATATCCAGTTACGAATGATGGATCCATTTTAAAGCATCGTCGCACGATTGACTCATTCTCTTCATCCCAACTAACAGTGACCAGTTCGGCTCCACAAGCAATTAATATTGGTAGAAAATCAGAGATGGGACTGGCTGTAGCTATATTACCACCTACACACTGTACAATAGGTTTAATGTAGCTAATAATACTACCAATATTATGTACAGTATAGTGTATTATACTACAGTATTTATAGAGCTACTAAATTGTTATATTACTAGTTATAAGTATTCTTACAGCAGTATTCCTAATCTGAGGTCCAGCAAACCATCGCAACATTTCAACAAACGACTGTAGCACTCTGGTTCTGTGTAATGGCAAACTGCTAATGGATTCCTTAAGCTTCTTCTCCAACTCTGATAAGCTAGCACACGCTCCAACCAAGAATCCATCCTCTCTATTTTCCAACACATACAACTCTCGTACTCTCGAGGGATGAATCAAAACGGGATAGAAACACTTCTTTAAACGAGTTTCAACACCTATAAATAATATTAACACATCAGTATAGGAACGAGTCTCACTTAGTATGAGTGGGAACCTGACCTATCTCTGTGTTTCCAACAACCAGTCGGTATTGTGGAGCACCTTTCGTTGCATCAAGTAAAGGATACTTGTTCTTTAATTTCACCAGTTCCTCTAATGTAGCTGGCTGATACCATGACACTCTGCCACCGATAATATTCAAGGGCGGGGGCGGGGCCTCCTGTAATGATTAACTTATGATTATGGAATTCATAATTAGGGATGATACAACTCATGATTACGGAATTATCATTATTATGATATTATCAATATACGTATACAGGAATAATGGTAACTATGTATATATATCTTTTACCTTTAATTTCGGAGGATATATATAGTCCTTATCACTATTTGTGGGAAATGGGATGAACTCCTGTTCATTATATAGCTTATTGCGACAGCACTCGGTATCACTGCTACCTCCACAGGAATAATCTGAACAAAATGTCTTGTAGCCATCCAAAATGGATCTGTACCCTGTACAGCGACACAAGTTCCCCTCGAATGCTTGTTCCATCTCAGATTGGGTGGGACGTGGATTGTTCCTTAGTAACGCATACATAGACATTACAAACCCTGGAGTACAGAACCCACACTGTGAACCATGGGTCTTAGCTATACGCTCCTATAAACACATGACCACACCCATTAATTATAATTAATTATATCAATTAATTAATTATTAACCTGGGATGGATGAAGTCCTTTATTAATGCTACCGATACCCTCAATGGTAGTTATAGCCATCCCATGTATGGAACACACAGGAGTTAGACAAGCATTTAATGAATAATGACTACAATAATAAATATAATTTATGAAATGCTAATGAATAATTATTAGTTGCTATAGTTACATAGTAATTATGTACCAGAAGTTTCCAGTTTCATTCAATTTCGACACCATCACAGTACATGCACCACAACCTCCTTCACCACAGCCTAGCTTACTTCCTGTCAGATGGACTAAAGAGCGAAGAGAGAGAGAGAGAGAGAGGAGGAGGGAAAGAGAGAAGTATACTTTCTTTGTAGTATTTTTATTACGGCAGGCATGCAAGGCCAGTTTGTAAAACAATTAACTCAGTAAAAATCTGAGCCATCTTCAATGGAAAACCCCCTAAAAAATAATCATCAGAATCGATGAAAAAGATCTGCGAGTGCACAAGGTGTACCGGCCGTTCTAGTTGCAAATGGCAGCAATTGCACAGATCTTCTTTAGCTGATATAGATCTAATGTATTGGATGATTATTTTCTTGAGTTTTCCATTGCAGATGGCTCAGAGTTAATTGTTTCTAGGATCAATTTTGTTATACAATCTAACTGACAACAGTGAAAATTAAACTGCAGAAAGCTGCATCTATGTACACCTGCCAATGGTTTCACTTGTTTTTTGTTTTGCCATTTTTTCAATTAAGAAAGTCAAAAACATTCCTTTGAAATGGTCTATATGATACCTACTGAGCTGCCAATGGATATACACACACACACACACACACACACCAATAGTGGGGCACATACAAGACTATGAGTATACCCTCTCACTGATGTAATACAGCCGCATTGAATTAGTCAGGCATGGCCTGCCCCCTCAATAAAATGAGGGTCAGGAAAAGTGCGTATACTAAAGTCGGGATGCGCTGTATGGCTTCGGCTGGAGCATTAGGTGGAGCTGGTCATGTGAGTTACACGATAGGCAACAGAAAATAGCTCATAAACTTTTCGTAACCTGTGGTAGCACCCCGAAAACACTTGTTCCTTCGATGAAACGCCATATGACTTTTTTTTTGTTCATCCTTTAGCAGCATTTACTACAGGCTCCTCCATGTTTCTAACTATAATAGAAATTAAAGGGTTAAAACATTTTTATTAAGGGTTAAATATTGTATTATTGCGTCATTTCTGCTACTGCAGAATTTTTGCAGTAATCCCGACTTTGGTACACGCACTTTTCCTGATCCTCATTTTATCGAGGGGCAGGCCATGCCTGACTAGCATTGAATGAAGCCAAATGCTAACCTAGATTAGTTTCAGTATACGAAAATATGTTTACAAATATAGAATCTACACGTAGCCCAAGATAATGCATTGCCCTGAATCTAAAGACAATTGTTTTTCCTTTGATCAGTTCATTTTTACTTTCAAGTCTAAAAATAATTGAAGCTCTCACGTTTTTTTCTGAGGTAATAAAGCAGTGTCATCTCAGGATCAGGATATGGATCATTGATCTATAGAACAATAATGATGATACAGTGATAGATATAGATCTACACAGACAGACAAATGTCGTTACAAACCCATGCACTATAAGCTAGTGTTGTAAATTATTCGGTTGTAGGTCTACATACGCAGTGTGAATGCATGCAGTGTACATAATTATACCTCAGTTCCATTGACAAAAAAAGACAACGCGGCCATTGTCTAATTTCCAAACGATAATTTCCAGCGTATCCTGCGCGATTGCTTGATTACCTCATGATTATCTCTAATGAAATTATAAAGTTTTAGTCTTTAATAGTCTAATAACTAGTCTAGTTTATCAATGAATTTTGTTGTTATTTTTTCAGTCGCAATTAAACTATGCAGTAGAAGCCATCATGACTGCTGTAAAGGAACAAGTAGCTAAACTCCCTTGCATTCCCCAACCAACAACTGCAGTACGCCAGACCAATAGACTGAGGAGTAATACTGATGTTAATGCACTGAAACTCCATGGAACACAACTACAGGGCAGTGCCATAGCTAAGCAATCTTGCCCAGCCCAAAAAGCATTCAAACATAAAAGTAAAGATTTTTTTATTTTTATTTTATAATTTCAATTGAATCATACCTATATTAGGATCATCATCAATGCCACCCGCACAGCCCCGTGGGAGTCGTCCCAATAGCAGCACCTGTAGTCAACCCACAGCACCAATGATGCCAGCAATGAATCAGCAATCAAGCCACACCATGACACCACAACAGGTTTGTCAGCATACAATGGCTTGGGTCAGCCTGGTACACCGCACATGATGGCATGGTTCAATGTTTCCATTTATTTTAATGTAGTTGATTGATGTACTGACTAATAAACTTCGTGGGAACGGATATTTCATATTGCGCAATGCATTCAGTGCCTTCGATCATGAGCAGCGTGGCCACATCACCAGGGAGGCACTGTATCGTATCCTATGTAACACACTCAATGGTATAACTAGGCAGCAGTTCAGTATTATGCTGAGAGAGTAAGTACTCAGTGTGGAGTGGGGGAGGTCAGGAGTGAAAATATTGTTTGCTTTTTTATTGCATTATATAGGTTGACTTTTCCTGCAACCAAACAGACCTTTAGCTTTCACGAAATTTATAGCAAGTTTAGAATCATGTCTCCCACTTACGGAAAGACAATGGCGGATAGACTTTCCTGCCATGTACCCAGATCAATAAAAGCAAGCTATGTGCACTCCATGCTGGTTGCAAGAGCTGAAAAATGGTAAAGTTCAATTATAGATTATATAGTTCAATTATAGAGCCTGTCATCATCGTTAATTGCTCTTATCTCTTGACATTCATCTAGCATACACCATCTTTCTGATTTCTTGCCTCGTTGGAGGGGGTTAGAGGGACAGTTGGATCGAGTGGAGTTCAGAAACATTCTCTCGTACTTGTCCCTACCCATGGGCAATGAAGAGTTTGAGAAGCTGTGGAAGAGATATGATCCCAGTGGTAAAGGATACATCACAGGCTCTGAACTTATGCAACACATGGGAGTAACTATGGCTACTGGGGGCAGTCGACCAAGCACCGTGAGCTCAATACTATCATCAGGTAAATGCATAAAGATAATAGCATATGCTAATGAATATTGCATGCTTTAGCCTTAATTTTTTGTTTGCTGACAATGTACTATTTTTAGATGTGGATAGTGTGGTTTCGTATGATGAGTGCTGCCATTATGAAGGATTAGAGAGTGATGAAGCCATCTTTGAGCTGATCAAGGACATCTCACATAAACTGAAAAAGAGGGGTGAAATGCTGTTAGAAGACTTGAAAGAGCGTGATGATACTAAGTGTGGAAAGGTTGAATTATCAGTCGTTGATTGTTAACGAAATAATTAATTTTCATAATTACTTTAGGTGACAAAGGAGCAGCTATTGTTGTCGTTTCGTAAACTTGACTTTCTAATGTCACCTGAGCAGTTCTATCACTTACTAATACACTTTGGTTACGATCCAGACAGTGGTATTGACTACAATAGCCTTGTAAGTAAGCTGTCTTCGTTATCTGGTTCCAGTATTTCCAATAGCATCCTAACTGCAAAGGATCAAAGGTTGTAAATTAATGCATTCACACTAATACAGTGTGTAGCTAGTGTGTGCATGTGTATGATATTACGTTAATCATGTGAATATAGGTTTGTGATACCAATGCAAGGTCGGCCATGTCTAACCACTCCTGATGCTGAAGGACGATTAATATGTACTTTGCAGCATGATTTCTTGAACCTTCTTTCCAAAATGAAGTAAGCATTATAATCTGTTATAGCCTGCATTCAATCATGTATACTATACGGGGGCCATGATCAGTATAATGTAGTCATGTATATAGACTGTTGTATTATTATTATTATTATTATTATTATTATTATTATTATTGGAAGGCATATGTATTTGCGATTTGACATTGTATACAGGTCTCATGATCGTGGCGGTAAAGGTTACATTGAAAGGGCTGAGTTTGTAAAAATTTTGGAATTCCTAGCCCCACCCACTTCTAAACCTGCTATACAGTCTTTAGCAGATAATCTTCAGGACAATGAGACGGGATTGATCCAGTATCCAATGTTCCTGGCCATGTTTGACGGTCCCCCTGTACCCAAGAACAACTCTAATTCCATTCCTGGTACAGCAGCTGATGTGCGCGGTGACACTAAAGGAGCAGACGCATCACTGAATGAACATCGTCTTAAAGTATATGAGGTGACCAGTTTACAAAAAAAAATTATACAAGGACGGTGATTTGTTAGATGTATGCACATTTTCGTTCTTAGACAAAACAGAAGTTCTTAGATATCTGCCGAAAAGAGCCTCAGAGGATTATTGATGTGTTTGAAGAGATCGACACTGGAAACACTGGACGACTCACTAAAGCCACATTTCAGCAAATATTGTTCAGGTTCGTATAAGAGTTGAGAAGAATTATACCTATTGTGTTATATTTGATGTAGGGTGGGGCTTGAGTTTAATAAAGAAGTTATTAATTCATTATGGTCGGATGTATTGAAGAATAAAGATGGTACCATTGATCAATGGGAATTGATAAGACAGTTTGGGTTACGGCAATCAAATGGTAACCCAAATAGAACATGTATATACTCAGCTCTAATACATGCATTCAATTGAAGATCTGATAGGTGGAGCTGTTAGACCTATAATAACATCTCACCATTGTACTGCCACTGATGATAGTGTGACTATTATTAAGAATATTAAAATGATGGTAAGTACGTACAAGTATACAACATCTGTCTCATGTTTGAAATTGTTTCAGATTCAAGCCAACTTCAAGACCTTGTCTGTGCTGTTTGCACAGCACGATCCCAAACTCAGTGGTCTAATTCCGACATATTTATTCACTAAAGTTCTGAAGAGCTTTGTTCCCAGTGCAGCCAAACGTTCTGTTATCTCATGTCTTGTTCGTTTATATGGCGAATCTGATGGGGAATCGATCAACTACCATGCCTTCTTAAAGGACAACCAGCCCGGTAGCGGTTCATCCAGTGGTGATTCATACATATATCGTATTGGAAATAACATGAAACAACTATTGGCCTGCCCTCAGTACCAACCCATGACCCTCCCACTATTACAGCAGAAGATAGCCACACCCCCTCAATACGGCCTCCCAGGGATTAAAAGCAATGTTCAAAGAAAGGTTTGTGAATGTATGGACCATTAGTTCATGATATACGACTCATACTGTATAATTATGTACATGTATAATAGGTATATATATATATATACTTAAATACTTATAGAGGCATATATCGTTTTGTTTATATAGTCTTGTTGTATTCCTCACTATAGATTCAACAAAGATGGTTGGACTTGAAAAGGCAGTTGGCAATCGTTGATCCAGCTGATACTGGACGTGTCAGTATGAAGTATTTCCGATACATATTAAACCATCACGGGATATCGTTGAGCAAGGAAGACATGCGTCATATCCTCGATCCCGCCATTACCATAGACAGCAGCTCTGGGACTAGTATCGATTATAAGGCATTCTTCAATATCCTGATGGGGCAGTCTGACATTAACTGATCAACAGACTGTTATTAGCGCAGTATTATATACCATTGCACTGTAGTATAGGTAGTATAGTTTTTAATAGTTAGTATTACGATTAAGTAATTGACTAGTATACAGTGTGGTCAAGAGCAATTAAACTATTGTAGTGATTAAACAATTTATTAGAAAAACACTTAAATAAATAAAGAGAGTTATAAACAACAGGAAAATGAGACAACACACATATTTAAAGGGATTAAGAACATGCTGATTACAATTATTCCAGTGAATGATTATATTCCATTACCAACATCAATAGTAATACATCACCCATGTACTCTTATGTATGGTAATAAAGCTTTTGTGCATCCGAATTATGTTAAGCTATGGCATAAGTACAGCTTCATGAGAATAATCCAGTCAGTATAATAAAGTAGTTGGTCCTGGGTGGTCAGACGTGTAGTGTTATATATTGTGTATATGAAGCCCACAGTTGCAGGAAATAAGTACACTTTGACTTAATATATAAAGGAGTTTGAACGTGCTTGTATATAGGGTTATAGAGGCAGCCAGACTAGTCAAATAATCAACGAGCTATTTCTACAAGGATATATACAGAAGTCGTTAAATCATGGTGAGGCACTATGCATGCTTATATTATTATTACTCTATTATACACAATTATCATTAGTAGCTGGGAACTAGCCATGTTATCTGTTTGATTTGACATTTTATTTTATCAATAGAGTTTGCAAACTTTCTATGCTCCTCTGAATGGCATCTGTTCTCTCTGCTCTCTAAGCCCATGTGATCAGGATCGCATCATACAAACAGTCAATACCCAATGGCAGCTGACCATATTTGGAGGTTCCTCTTGTCTTGTTGAGTACGGAGGGGTTGTTTACATTAAAGCACAAGTCAATCCTGCCATAACGCACATGACGCCAGATCAGATGCAGGAACGTTTGAATCAGATAACTCAACTGGCATTCGGCCACATTCAGCCCCCTGTTCAAGGATTGCTTGGAATCGGCTATGTGACTCAGAACGATCCGAGTTGCTCCTGCTATTGAAACAACCTCTCGGCATGTCACAGTACTTATAATACAGCCAGAGTTGAACATATTGAAACTTTTCTAATGCTTTTTTTTGTTGTTGAATAATATACCCTTGTTGTAGAGAACCTTGAATTAATCATTAATATATATATTCTCCTAATTTCTATATTGTAAGAAAAATGCATGCGAATCGTTTGAAGCACATACTATAAAGTACGACAAAAGGAATGAAAGAAGAAGAATTGAAGTGAAGAATGACAAAAGAAGCATTGCCCATTGACAATAGCATACTTCCATTTCAAGATTAAGCTACAATAGACTATAAAGTGTACTATACCATTAGTGACCTGATCAAAATACACTGGAGTTAAGAATAACCTGAGGAACTTTACGGTTAACAATGGTGACATTGTCCTGGATCATTTGGGCACTGCATGGGATCATGTGATATGTCACGTTAAATTTGAACCCCCAAGAAAAAAGTTCGGGGGGTTTAAATTTAAGGAATGCATTATAGGACCCACAACTTAAGATTCCCATCTATACATGAGTGTTTCTTATTGTTGCACTTAATTTATACCAAATCTATTGCTCATTACATAATCATTTTTACTGAATTGAGATTTTGTTCTTTTTTTATCAAGCATGAAGGACTGAACTGGTATATCGAGTCTTTTTTTATTACTGAAGTGAATAGGATAGGACCATTTTAATTTTCCCACCGAGTCCATTTTATTAGACCCATGTGTTCATAATTAACCAATTAAGCTAAGGGGGTACATATTTGAAGTTTTAACAAGTGCAGTTTGGTTCTGCATGGGGAATTCTTTTTCAAACAAATATGGTAAATAATAACTTCATTGTAATAATATAAAATAATGTTTTTTCATCTCTCTGAGGTCCATTAAAAATGGACCCGCCAGAACCAATTTATGGGGGGTCCAGTATTGCTGTGACAGATTCTCTTTCACTAATCTATATAAAGGCCACAGGTATATTGATACCAACCAATAGTCCCTGACTATTGTAAAATAGGACAGCAACACTGTAGACTACTAATCGAAGACCAACCAGCCAGATTGAACTCTGTAGTATATGATATCCTTCATAGTGTCAACAAGAGCTCGATTCATAAGGAAAAACAGTTTTATAAACCAAAGCCAAAAGCAAATATGGTAAATAATAACTTTCATTGTAATATAAAATAATGTTTTTTCATCTCTTTGTATATCTCATCCACACATCCATAGGCTGGTAACAATGTATATTCTAAAATGATTGGCATATCATCGCTGAGCCAGTTATCTGCCTCTCAGCAATCAGCTATCACAACCACTGTCATTACCCAAATGAACGTAGGTGGTTCTGCTTCTTTAATGGAGGGTGACGGAGCTGTACATATCGTTATAGACTGTCCTCCAGTAATGCCTCCAGCAGCTTTGATACCTCATTATAATTACCTAAAGGCTATTATTTATGCCCACATACAAACCATTCCAGGCCTCACTATTTGCACAGGTCTTGGGGATGCAACACAAGAAGCTCCTGCAGGTGGTGATGGTGGAGACGGCGGTGGTGGTGATGGTGGCAATGGTGGCGACGGTGGTGATGGTGGTGATGGTGGTAATGGTGGTGACGGTGGTGATGGTGGAGACGGCGGTGGTGGTGATGGTGGCAATGGTGGCGACGGTGATGATGGTGGTGATGGTGGTAATGGTGGTGATGGTGGTGATGGTGGTGATGGTGGAAACGGTGGTGACGGTGGTGATGGTGGAAACGGTGGTGACGGTGGTGATGGTGGAAACGGTGGTGACGGTGGCAATGGTGGTGATGGTGGCAATGGTGGTGATGGTGAAAACAGCATATTCTCTCAGCTTATTGGTGTTTCCAATCTCAATCAATTGTCAGCTGAAGAGCAAAAGAAGATTACAGACACTGTAATAGCACGTTTAAACATCGGAACTCTTGGTGGCTCCAGCAAGCTAGCTGAAGACAGAGGTAAACCCATTGTGGTTGTTGTTTGTCCACCCCAAATCCCTCCCAAAGATATGATCCCTCGATTCAATAATTCAAAGGCTGATATAATTGCTAATATCAACTTTCCTACTGCAATACCTCACCTTACTGGTCTCAGTGATGCATATCTCTTGGGAGAAGGCCCAACTGGACCAAAAGTTCGATTCCAACTTGTTGGGGTTTTGGGGTTGAAGATGCTTTCTGAGGAGACAATACAAGGTGCCATTAAAATCACATCAGATGCTTTGAGTGTTCCAATAGACAATGTTAGCATTGTTGAACTCGACGGAGGGGTTTACGCACAGGTGGTTGTACCAGAAGGCAAGACGGTACAAGGTATTGGAAACCAAATCAAAGAATCCTCCAGTTCAATCTCAGCAAGTATGGATACCCTATCACCAAACATCAACAGTATCGCTGTACCTCAAGCAACCACTACTGACCTCGGAATAGAGCAAGAGCAACCAACCATTACCGTACCAGTACAGGGAATTTCATCCATTTCACAGTTCGTGAGTGGAGTTGAAGCAGCTGAAAATGCTGTAGCTTTGTCCATTGGACTCCCTGCCTCTAACGTTGAGATCAAAGATGCTGATAGTGGTGGAGTAGTTGTTCTACTCACTCCAACAGCAACCATCTCTGCCAGTCGTATCATGGAGCTCCTACCCAATGCCAATATCACGTACATACTGCAGAACCAAACAGGGGGTTTGGTAACTGGCACTGATGATCCTGAACGAGAGGTAACCTCTAAGAATGTACAGCTCCACCTACAAGAGCTCAACAGCAAGCAACAGTACTCCCTTACAGTGGACACAGCATCCACACTTGGAAACTTCCAGGTAGAGGTACAGAGACAGACTGGAATAGCCCCAGTGGATCAGGTACTAGCATTGGGTGGTAGTCAAATAATCGATGAAACCAGCGACACTACACTAGCTGAGATAGGTATTGTAGCTGATGGATTTATGATGGGCGTGTTCAGTACCAAATACGAGCCACCAGTCTGGGGTACGTTTACACCTCCTAGTGAATATAAAATAGTTGGGTATTATGCAGCCTGGGGGGTGTACATGAGACAGTTCTTCCTCTCTGGGGTTGATGTCACCCGTCTCACACACCTCAACTATGCCTTTGCCAATATCAAGAATGGTGAAGTGGTCATTGGAGATGATTGGGCTGATCCCAAAAACTTTGACTTGCTTGATTACATGAAGGAGAAAAACCCCCACTTGAAGACGCTAATTAGTGTGGGTGGATGGACATGGTCAACTGGTTTCTCTGCTGCCGCTCAGACTCCAGACTCAAGGTCGAGGTTCGCTCGTTCCGCTGCTAAAGTCATGAGAGATCATCATTTCGATGGCATTGACATTGACTGGGAGTTCCCTGTACAAGGTGGAGATGGTAGTATGACAGCTCATCAGAGTCCAGCTGATAAAACCAATAACACCCTACTGATGCAAGCTATACGTAATGAAATCGGTAATGGTAAGCTACTAACAATGGCTGTAACCCCTAACCCGCACTACTACGTCAACTATGAGATTCAAAAGTTGTCCAATATTTGTGATTGGATCAATCTCATGGCGTATGATTATAACGGTGCGTGGGGTGGATGCAACGAGTCTAACTTCAATGCTCCTTTGTTCCGCGCCAGTAAAGACCCTGGTGATCCAAAATTCAACATCCACTCATCAGTGCAAACCTTGCTGGATCACGGACTACCCCGAACCAAACTGGTTGTTGGGTTGTCCTTTTATGGCCGTGGTTTCGATGCTGTTAGCCCTGGTCCCAATGGTGATGGATTATACCAACCATACTCTGGTAGACCATATGGTACTTGGCCAGATGAACATGACCAGGGTTCCGGAGTATATGATTATTATGACCTGAGGGATAACTATATTGGTAAGGGAGATTGGCAGGCACATTACCTGGAAGATGCTGAAGCAGCGTGGCTCTACAGTCCCTCAAGACGTATCTTCATTGGTTACGATGACCCAACCACAATATGGGCTAAATGTTCCTATATCATATCCCGGGGGCTCGGAGGTGGCATGATCTGGGACCTGTCAATGGACAGAGGTAATCAGCTTTTATATACGGTCCACGAAGCATTGCAGCCTGATGGAACCGATGTTTCAGGCACTAAAGACCCTGTGCCTAAATCAGCCTCTGGCTCAGATTGGAGCGACAAGGATGTTGCAGCTGGACAAATCAAGTCTGTTAGATTCCGGTTCAATGAAAACAGAGTATATGGAATACAGGTGACATACGAGAGTGGACTCACTGGAGACTGGCATGGATCGTCCACAGCTGGATACCCTGTTCAAATATCCATCCCAAGCAACCTGGGGATTAGTAAAGTGGTCGTATACATAGCATCTAAAGTAATACAAGCATTGGGTATGGTCTATACCAATGGTACATCAACCATAGTGGGCACCTTGCACTCAAGGGAGAAGGATACGTACTACATGAGGGTACCGTTTGGAGCTATCCTCTCTCACTTCAAGGGTAAAGCTGATGGAAATGGATTGACCCAAATCAACTGTTGCTACAGAGCATTACCCGGCCATGATTTCACCAGGAGCACAACAGAAGAGGATTTCCTTCAAAACATGATCAGTACTGAGAGTGGTGAACGCAGGAAACTCAATGATTTCTACTTGGCCAAGGGTAAAATAGAAGTGCAGCCGGAAAGATTGGCGGAAATTGCAGCAGCTAACAAATCCAAATCGAAAGCAAAATCAGCCAAATCGGCAGCGCCAGCCCCTCGCAGTGCCAAATCAGGCCCTCCTGAGGTTCAAGGAGGAATGCAGTATAACATTGAAGCAGGGAGTGGTGATTGGCTCATTGGGTACGGACCACGATTGGAAACATCAGACGAAGGTGGCTTCATATTTGAGTATGCTATTCGATCGTATTTAGGTGCCACTGGAGTAACCCTCGGTGATGAAGATGACCCAGATTTCAAGTTCTCATGGACAGCTCCAATATATGATATATCAACAGGAGGTGGAATTATAATAAAGGATGGTGCTGTATCCATTGGGGGGAGTGTGTTAGGTCAAGGGGCTACACTCACTATTTATGAAAATGGTGTTGCATTTGCTGGTACAATTGGTAACGTTACCTTTGATACAGCCCTGGGTGCAGATGGGTTGAAGTTTTTTGCTACAACAGCCAACGGGCTCTTTGGGGGTGGACTTGAAATTGGTCCAAATAAATTCGCAATTGGGATAACGATACTTGGATTCTCACTGTACCTGGATATCGGAGCGCTCATCAGAGGTGAAATAAGCTTCTTGGATATCGGTTTGGCAATACTGGACAGCATGGTACAGATAGCATTGGGGTTCCTCAAGACAATGGTGAAGTTCTTTGTTAGCATCTTCACTTTCGGACTGGTTTGGCTGGACATTTGAATGCTATATAACTTCACCTTTTTTTTTCTTGTTAGCTGTATTATAATAGGCATATCAAATTGACTTGTCTTTTTTTGGTTTACTTACGATCAAAATTCAATATAAGTTGCATGTGCACCATGCATGCCTTTAATGATTGTTAAAAAAAAGGAATTTAAATTTCATGAATATAATATAACAATAAATTACGATGAATAAAATATGAAGATATACACAACAGTATAGAATAATAGGATAAAGCTGGGTGGGATGGGGGTGCGGGGGGGGGACCTATAGCGGTAGAGTATGGAACATTGTTAATGAGGATTAGGGTCTCCTGCTGAAGTGGTGGGGTCACCATCACTCTTTAATAACTTGGATTGCGGCATTACATGAGGAGATAGTTGTGATTCATTTAATCTACGTTTCAAAGGGCTAACATTATCTTCATCAGAGTTATAATCAACATTGCCATTGCGCGTATTACTAATACTCTCTGTATCACGACCCCCTTCATTATGTGAACTGCACTCCACAGTGCTGGAAGGTCCTTCTTGAACCAAAGGCCATAATCCACCATCGAATAGGTAAATCCTTTCTTCTGGTGACCATACTTTCTCTAATCAATTACAACATTACAAGTCATAAAAAAATTAATAAATAACACTAAATACCTGTTGATTTTGCTCCGCCCACTGACTCCACCCAATCACCTCCTAATCTACTGCATAATTCATTAACCACAGTATCCCCGTATCCTAGCAACCGGACATCAAATCCCTTAATATACTGAAGTCTCTCTCTATTAATGAGTACTCGAGGTATCTCGTCAGGTATAATGTCTATGGAAACACATTCACTACTTACAAGGATTCGATGAAACCACACCCACTTACCCGGGATTAATGACACTGGGCGTACTTTCAATGAGGATCCAATAACAATTAATAAATCAACCTGAGTTAATTATAAGATATATAAGCTTATAATTATTATTGTAGTAATATACCTCAGTCTTGTCTTGTTCCAATTGCCTATGAAAGGAGTCTGGTAGACCCTCTCCAAAGAACACTATATCCGGTTTCATGACTCCCACACTGCCATTATCATCCTCATCACTGGAATCAATGGATTTATTCTTCTTCTTCTTCAACTCATGGCTATGAGACTTAATACACTCCTTACAGAGAGGGACTTCCTTTAGTGAGAGGAAGGAAGAAAGTACGCTAACATAGATATGGGAATTTATAAGAGTTAGCTTTCTTACCTCCTTAAATATGGTGTCTTTGAGTTCCTCGATTTGAACCTGATGCTTGCATAGAGTACATGAAGCAGTAATAAATGATCCTATAGAGTGTGCTGTGATAAATATATCAGAATATGTATGTGAGTTTAGAGTTACCATGGCAATATACAGCCTTGCTGATACCAGCTGATTTCTCTAGAGTATCAATGTTTTGAGTATAGTTCCTCAGTAACTTTCCTTTCTTTTCCAGTGTTGCTATGAATCGGTGGCATGGTGATGGCGTATATTTGCCCGGGAATATTTCCTAATAAATAGCAATGGTACTAAAGGTTTAAGCATGTGCATTATATTTGCATACTTTGGCAAACTTGAAGAATGGTCTGGGATCCATCTTGAAGAACTTGATGTCAAACATAGCTTGAGGTTCACCAAGTTCAGGGAACTCATGAGCAAGTCTAGCGTATAGACCATTAGATGATCTGAAGTCAGGTATACCACATGATACAGATATCTACAATGAAATAAGATCACACCTATTATTAAAAAAGCCATACCCATAGAAATACAGCTAGCCACACCCTCACCCCAGCACCCGATAAGACTATAATCTTGTTGCTCTTATTAATAAGCGAAACAACATCATCTAACGAAGTTACATCTGGTAACGGATCTCTGGGAGGGGGTCTAAACACCAATTCAAGTACGGCTTCCCACAATGAAACTTCATCAGTATCTTGTGGCTAATTAAAATTAAACCACGCCCACATGTTTTATATCATATCATGATGTCATGCATGCAAGCTTACTATCTGTACTGAAGGGCCCAGTATGTTCCTGAGAACAGTTTCAGGTGCTACACCCGATTCCATTTGAGATTTCAAGTATCTTAAAGGTCCTATAGAAGATATACACGCAGTAAAACAATAGATTAAATTTTCGAGATAGAATCAATGGCGGTATTATTAATATATACCGTTTAGTTCCATAATGTCTTCATCACTATCTGAAGACAATGAATGGCTGTCACATCCAACGGTAGCCTCACTGGTAGCACTAGCAGAGACATTCTCGTCCAATTGGTCGAACTTACGGTCGGCCATTTTAAAAACCAAGTTATTAATTAATTATAATAAACTTGGACTTTAAATAACACGTGATCACGTGATGTAAATCTTCCCGCCAAAAGACTAAATTTAACCCGTCACAACCCCCGTTTAACCCGTTAGATCTATAACCACTAGTAACCAGAAGACAAGACTCAGCACAGCAGAAGAGGAACAGAAGTCAAGCCTCAAGGAGGAGCAGAAGAATTAGAGCAAGTATAAAAAGCAAAAGACAATAGCAGAAGAAGACTGGGCACCTGAGTAGAAGATGATTGGGGTCCTGACTGGAGTCCGGAGTAGAAGATTTGAGAAAACTTGACATATTATAAAACTTCTCCCTTCCTTCAGAGTGAAGAGGGATATGAAAGTGGCTTAAATGTATGGGTAAGGTTGATATAATACACCCACGCACATTATTAGTAGTATAATTTATCTATTTCTCATAGCCCATTGCTGTAGGTATGTGTCGTGTGTTCTATTTCTGGTCTCCTCTCTCATAAGGATTGTAAGATATTGTATCTCATGTGTTCAATATATTATTGTTTATTTATATTGTATCTCTCTCTTGGTGGGAGGGCCCATGGGGAGGGTTTTGTATTCGTTAATACATGTACTTTTATATTTCTAATGTTTTTGTTCTTGTGTGTTTGTTTTTTGCTCTAGTAATTGCTTTTGCTTGTCTCTGATGGATTTAAGGGTGATTAATCTACCCCTACATTACCTATCTGGTGGTAGGAACCGTTCAGGAGGGTATTAAGTTAGTTGAGTTACATATAGTTTGCATGCTGGGTTTTTATGTTTTACCCTTATTATATTATGTTCTGCTCTTTCCCTTCCTACCCGTAGATATAAGTTCGGATCCGGAGGGACCATAAGACCCCTGAAAAAGCAGCACCTCAGTAAGTTATGCTATAGTTACGTAATACATGTGTACCCATGCATAGTATTAAAATAACTATGAAATTTCTTAATACCTTACTCTGTAGGTACATTGTATGTCTTGTGTGTTCTGTTACTGGTGTCCTCTCTCATAAGGATTGTAAGATATTGTATTTGATGTGTTCAGTATGTTATCCACATGTCTCTCTCTCCTTACCCTGGGTGGGAGGGCCCACGGGGGGTTGTGTAACAATACATGTACATGTAGTTTTATAATTTTTTATCTGTTCTAATGTTCTTTGCTCTGGTTTGTTCTTTGCTCAGGTGTTGCTTCGGCTCTCTGGCTCTGAGGGATCTAGGGGTTCTGGGTCTGTGTTCAGGATAATCAGGTACATATTATTATTATTATTATATATATTATTATATCTAATCCACCCCTATGTTCTCTCCTATAGGTCCCCCCCCCCCCCTCTCTCCTATAGGTTCCTTTAGGTTCTGGATCTGGCTGTGGGGTCTGCTCAGGAGGGTATCAAGTTAGTTGGGTTACATGTAGTTTGCATGCTGGGTTTTTATGTCTTACCCTTTTGTTCTGCTCTTTCCCTCTCCCACCCATAGGATATAGGTCCCGGACCCGGAGGGAGCTCAAGACCCCCGAAGCAACACCTTGGTGAGTTTAATGTAGTATATTTAGGTAGTTCCCCGTTATACATGTACTGGGTGCCATTTAGTAGTACATGTACATAGGTAAAGAAGACGAAAGACAAAAAGAACTTAGAGAAGACAGAAGATTATTATAGGTTTTATAGTGCATTAATAATTATTATTAATAAAAGTTATTAACGGCTTATAAAGCATGAAGCTAGGCCGGCTGGTTGATAGGTGTGGCTGTCATGAGGCGTGATTTAGCCGTCCTGAGAGGGTGTGGCTGTCCTGAGAAGGTGTGGCTATCCTGGGAAGGGTGTGGCTGTCCTGAGTGGGTACTATAAGGTGTTGCTGTCCTGAGAAGGTTCTGTGTATAATACACTGGAATAGTAACATAATGAAGAATATCAGCTATAATTACTCACAGAGCCCAATTGCATGGGCTTCCCAATAATGGCATATAAAGCACACCTGCATGCCTGACAAATTGCCCTTAGTTTAAATTATATTCTAAGTAACTGGATAGCTACATTTGATACTCAGTCTGTGTACACACTGTGCAGCATATAATTTACACTATAAATGATCCACTGAGCCTGGTGTGTGTATACCGCTATAGGCCCAGTACTGATAATTTGTGGTTGGTACGCACCACTTGTTATTTGGTAGCTATACGTGTTTGCTGGTTTGATATTACACACTTATTTCATTTATAAATAAAAAGAAGTCGTTAAATGCAACGACAAATGTATATTGGTTTGAACTGGGAACTGTTATATAAATAATAGTTAAGGTATAGTAAGTCAGTCTTATAATAATGAGGAGGAGGGAGGGGTTCATGTACATGTTAATCATCTTCTCCCTTCCTCTTGAAACAAGGCCAGAACATCAGTGACACCCACTAAGGCAAAAATTAAATAATACAATTATAACATAATGTAAACTTATTAAATTACTAACTTACATAAAATATCATGGAGATACCAGCTCCAGTGAACTGCACAATTAAATCATAGAAGTCGCTATGCAGGGTTTTCTCGTCATCTCTAGCCCAAGAATCGTTGATGCGAATTCCTATTTCGTAGGCAACAGCTCCACCACAAGCATAATAGAATGCTTGAAAGAACATAATCTGGGATAATGAGAACAAAGGAAATTAATAGAGTGTTCAAATTTATGATGTGCAAACAAACTATGGTAACCAGATACACACACACACAGTGAGCTAGTATAACAGTATAGTGTGGTTACTATGGGAACACACACATGTTTGGCTATGGCCCACTCATAATGACATTGATAGTGATAGTGTTAGACAAACAGTAACTACAAAGTGTACAATGATTGAAATGTGCTGGCTAGTGTGTGAACACTTGTATTTCTAATTGTAGTATTTCCCATACATGTACTGCTAACAGGCCGAACCCATTGTGGACTGTAAACTACCGGCTGTCTCAGAGTTATTTTTTTTACTATGATAAGTTTATACTACATAACATAACACAAAAGGAAGGAAACATACCAGAAATATGGTGACAGGATTGCCACAGAATAGATGAGTGATGGTAACAGCAAAGAGCAGTATGGCCGACACCCCAAACCCCCAGTGAGGGAAGAACTCCCATCCGACTGCAGCTTTACCATTTTCATTCGTTTCTCTAAGAATCAGTGTACATAAAAGGATACAACATAATATACATGAGCTTTGCTAGCCCTGATTAAAGGCATGCAGGACTGGGCTGGGCTAGCATGTGTTTAACACACTAAACGAGGAATACTATGAGATGTGACATGCTAAAATACTGTAAATTATTTGCATCCTGTGATCATGATACAAGAATAATTCCCTTGGCACATTTGCCTTGGCTGTATATATATATATGTGTGTATGTGTATAAAGGGTTGAAAATGACAACCTATTACTATATGATCTAACTGTGAACATGATTGATGCATTCAGTCACTGTGATACACTTTAAACAACTCAATAGATTCTAACCTGTGATTGGTGAGGCCCAAACCCACGGCAAACACGACCCAACCAACTGCAGAGAACAGTACAAAAGGTAGAGCAATCTATCAATAGAGAGAGACAGGAAAATAATGAACACTTCTAATAAAGGCTAATTCTACTATAACAAACTAGCGGTGCCGAAACTAACTTACTTTACGAGCTGCTCCGTCTAACATCTTTCAAGAATTATCCAAGGCAAGGCTGTTGTTGACTGTGTAAAGAAGCAACTGATGATTTAATACACTGTTTGAACGATAAATGCGCTCAACCCGCTCATCCCCCAAGCTATGAATATTGATCAAGAGCTGCCTATTAGCCACCCACGATGTCAAAGCACGAGCCACGCCCCTTAATGTTGCATTTAATTTAATGTATGTCATCAATAATTATTATCAGGATATATCCCATGCTCAATAAATAATAATAATATTGAGTCTGTAACTATATAGTAATTCTTCAGTTGTATGATTCATAAATTTTTATTATAATATTGATAAATTAATAATGATTTTTACAAAGCAGACTAAATATATTTGAAATCTATTTCTATAGGCCTGTCTATCGTAAACAAACAAGAATGAGTTTTTAATACACAACAACAACAACAAAAAAAACTGGTTAATGGTACAATATTCGGAGTCCTTCATTAACTATTAAATAACCAGCACACTGGTGGGCGTGGCTAGTAGTCGTAATAACCTTTAGCTTTGTTTTTTTTAAAACACGGCCATAACATCATAGTGAACCACTATAAGGGGGGGAAGGAGAACAGATGACATTATAAAAAGACAAAGACATATATAGCAATCTATGTACACTTACATAGAACACCATAGCGAATAGGCAACCTGCAAATTCCACCGCTATCCAAGCGGAATCGGATTCGCTGTAATTGTCCGAGTTTTTAAACTCGATCTCTCCACTGAGATGGATTATAGACAAGATCAACCCATCAAGATACAGCACGCCTCCACCAGTAACCAGAAAGAAACTAGTGAAGAGTATGGACTGGGGGAGAGAGACAGAGAGAGAGGTCAATGGGAAAAGGGAAGAATATAATGAAGAATGCAAAGCGAAAAATTTAAACTATCAACACAGCTTGTTGATTCATTGTACAGCTGAATGCAAAATACAACTAGCAATTGAGAGGTAAGTAATGTTGTTCCTTGTAGAGATAACACCGTAACTTATTGAAGGAACAATGGCTGAAAAAATGTACCGTACAAAGTGACAATGAGATATTTATTATTATACCATATACAGTACTATATAGTATGGTAGTTACAGTACTATATAGTATGGTAGTATGTGTATACATGGATTACTGCACTGACTGTTGTTGACTACTAACCAAATAGTGAGTGAATCTCACGTTGAAACATAAATGGAAGGAATAGGAGATATACAGTAATGGAGATACCACTAGAAAGCACCAGTACGGAAACGCATCCTCATGAAGCGGAGATATGACATGAAGATCAGTGTTGGTCGAATCGTCATTGTTTTTATCATACCTGCGGTATTATAGTATAGGGAACTGTACTGAAGGCTGGTTTACAGTGTAGTACATAGTGTATTATTAAAAGGGGTAGAGCAGGATTATACAGCATGTAGATTATAACAGCTAATATAAGACAGTTTGATATGCACATGTAACGGCGTTGACTTTGGTCATCATTGCACATACCCCTTTGGGAGTTATTAAGCAGTCTAAACTGCATAAGGATCGATTTATTATAATAGGCTGTCAAGTTACCTTTGAATGCGAAGGCCAAATCCAACAATGAATACAATCCATCCAAGAATAGAGATGATGGTAATGATAGAGGATATCTGTAAAACAATGTTGCAATGAAGACTAACTATTTGTTAATATATTGCAATAGTGTACTTTTCTTGCAGCTCCTTCGCAGCACCCCATTGTACTTGTCCTCTCTGCTAGATCAGTAGGTTACTACTGTTTTGCAGTATCTGCACAATCAACTATAAAAGCTATCTGTTGATCACGTGACTTTTTTTTTTTTTTTTAACCCGAATGGAATAAAATTAATTTTGATAATTTTTATTCCGCTCATCACTACACTTTTCAGAACATCAGAAAGATCAAGCAGGCAGACGACGTCTTTGTACACTACTAACTGGAGTTTATTCGGGCTAGAGTTCACTGATCAACCACTAAAATAAAGTCCAACTCTCTCCATCTCGACCAGTGGTCTACACGCTCCCCTCTGGTTTACCCCCGGGGTAAAGTTTCCCTGTACTTTAAACGAACTCTCCCTGTGTCCCCGGCCCTATTCTATCACTTCCTAATCATTGTGTAAGCTTCAATAGTTATTAAATAAGGTATTTTATATATGTAGACTAGCGTTAAAGCCTCTTAGTCACCATTACACTGTTTTCCAGTGTGTCACTCCCCTCCATAATATTCCCCCTTACCCTTGTATAGTAGTCATTATAACAACCAATACCCACCCTATCTCCTATACTATAGTGTATAATGTACTGTAAACACTGTATCTAGTACATGTACCTTGGACTGTCACTGTACAGTACATATAGAGTAGTGTCACTATACAGTACATAGAGTAGTGTCACTATACAGTAGTACTGTAGTAATGTGCTTTATCAAACTTGCACACTCACACATGATTTTGCTATGAATATTGTCATGTTCGTCGTGAATACAATTATAATGAAGTCACAGTGTTATATACTGTACATGTATATTATACAGTGCTATAGTCATTTGTTGTTTCTTATGCTACGTTTAGTTGTCGTATATAATATTGTTTCAGTTTTTAGATGACATATGTATTACAATATATTATTACTATAGTAATATCAGATATGGTTTGTCATGTTGAATTTGAACCCCTGAGAAATAAAAAAAGTTCTGGGGGGAAGGGTCCAAATTTAATGAATTACTCTATAATAAACGTTACTGTACAATTATTGCTGTGTTACTGTCATAATTAGGATTATTAGTGCGTTACTGTCAGAGTCACTGGTTAAAATATTGTTTGTCGTGTTGTTTATCAAGTCTGGTTCTCATATTTCCATTCCACAGAGAACGAGAATGGATGAGAAGAGTATAGGAGTCACATTAGAAGACAGTGATTTCCTGGGTGCCATAGACCGGTTTACTGAAGCCATTACTCTGAATCGTAACAACCATCAACTGTTCAGTCAAAGATCAGCCGCCTACGCACGGATCAAGAAATATTCTAAGGCCCTTGAAGATGCCCAAAGATGCTTTGAACTGAAAGCTGATTGGCCTAAAGTAAGTGACTATGGGGTTAAATTACATTGTGGGGGCGTGGCTTGCATAATTATTATTTTGTGTTCATAAATAAAAAACAATTAAATATTTTTATTATACATTATATTGTTTATGATTACTCATGAATTCTTTCTTAATTGCCTCATTGAGTGAAATATGGTGACATTGCTATTCTGTTTTGATAGAGTTATCATCGACTGGCTGTGGCTTACCAGGGCCTCGGGAGACATGAAGATTCACTGGTAGCATTCTCAGAGGGTTTATCACTTGATTCCAAGCACATCTCGCTGCTCGTTGGCCTCATTGATGCCATGTTGAAATCACCTTTCAAAGGTAATGAAAAGAACCAAACTGTATTGTATTCAGTGTTAAAGATGGGTTAGCCATAATATCCTGTTATATTAGTTAATTAATAGTTATTAATGAGCACTATCTTTCCTTTTCCTTTAGAAAATTTCCTTCCTAAGCTGGAGAAGTTTGAAAGCCTTAAACTAGATCGCAATCCATTTGTAATTGTTTCAACTGTTGGCCAAGAGCTGCTCTCCTCGTCCAAGCTATCCTCAGCTGTTAAAGTACTTGAAGCGGCATCCAATATTGGAACTGAAAGCCCTAAGCTGGAAGCATCTCTGCTGCAGGCTCTCGGTAAAGCTCACTGGTTGCTGGGCAACCACAGCAGGTCATTGGAGTGTCTAGAAAACGACCTCAGGATACAGGAGACCCTCGGTGATCAATCTGGAACATTGCGGGCTTTGGATAATCTGGGCATAGCTTATGCAGCTATTGGACAATTCGACAATGCAATAGGTCACCACACCCATCAATTAGAGCTGGCGGTATCACTTAATTCTACTAATGAACAGATCAGTGCCTTTGAGAGATTAGGGGCGGCCTTTACTAGAGTATCTGCTCACGACCAAGCACTACGTGCTTACAAAGACAGCTTTAAGATAGCTCAGGAGATGGGGGATGATAATCTAACGTTTCTGGGTTTAGCTAATGTGGCTCGATCATATCTTATTCTTGGAGATATCGATAGAGCGATACAGTGGTATCATCAGCAACTCCAGTTGGCCAAAGATATGAAGGACAAATCAAAGGAGGCAGAAGCGCACAGCCATCTTGGCCACGCCTACCACCTCAAGGGTAACTATGACCAGTCCATGATGTTCTATCAGCAGTTGCTCTCCGTTGCTGTTCGTATGAATGATATGACGTTAAAGGCTCAGGCATATGGTGGTATGGGACAGGCCAACAGGGCGCTTAACAACCTCGTCCATGCTCAGAGCTGTCGGGAACAGCAGCTAAAGATCAGTGAAGACATTGGAGATGAAGAAAGTCAGTTGGTTGCTTTGGCACATCTGGGTCATATCCACAGAGCAGGGAATAAGATATCTCGTGCTATTCATTACTACAACGAGTGCCTTAAACTTGCTGAGAAGTTGAATGATAAAATGGGTGTGGCCAAGGCTTACTCCAGTTTGGGCCAGTGTCACTCATCGTTGGGTAACTTGAGAGAGGCAGTGAGTTTCTATCAGAAGGAATTGAAAATAGTTGAAGAAGAGGAAGACAAGATGAGTCAGGCAACAACCCATGGTCTACTTGGAATGACAAATCTCTCTTTAAAGGAAAACGCTTCCGCTCTTGATCATTTGAAATCAGCTCTGAAACTGTCGGAGGAAATAAAGAACGGCCATTTACTCTGCGAATCAACAAGTAACCTTGGTCACTATTACACGACAGTACAGATGTACCAGGAGGGTGTGGGACAACTGAGCAGGGCACTTAAACTAGCGCAGGATCTTGGTAACCAATCGGTTGAAAACAAAGTTCGACACAATTTGGGTATTTGCTACGAAGGAATGAAGCAGTTTCAGCAAGCAGTCCAATACTTCCTTCATGACTTTATGGTGGCAAAAGAAGCACAAGACAAGGAAGGTTTAACACAGGCATGCGAGAAGCTAGTCAACGCTCACTCCGAGGCTGGGGACCTGGAACAGGCTGACGTGTACAGGAAGAAAATGTCTGACGTTGCTGATGAAATGGAGAATGTTTCTGGGAAGTGCAATCACTGGAACTCGTTAGCTGATGAAGCCCTTGATAGAGGAGATTGTGATCAGGCCATTGAGTATTACACTAATCTATTGAAGGAAGCAAAGAAGGAACAACACCAGTCATTCGAGGGCGACGCCTACAAAGGTCTTGGTAACGCCTACCTCTCCATTGGTAGTTGTGAACATGCGTTGAGTTACTTTCAGCATAATGTTACGATACGTAAGGCAGCGTGTGATTTAGCTGGTGAATGCGATGCATATAATGATATGGGCGCGGCCTATAACTCACTCAACAACCACCAAAAGGCACTAGAGTGCTTTGAGCATCAACTAGCACTTGCTAGACAGATAGACAACCCGGCCTCCATTACAAAAGCCTATGGTTGCCTGGGAATTGTTCATCGTAACATAAAGAACTTCACCAATGCTCTTCATTATCATCAGCTACAGCTAACAACTGCCCTGACCCTTACCGACAATTACCTAGAACAAGCAGGGGCTTACGCCAACCTTGGCGACTCACATGAGGCCGTGCAGAACTACCTGGAGGCTGCTAAAAATCATGAACAGCATCTAACGTTGGCTCAGAAAGCACAGAACAGTGCACTACAGATTAGAGCTCTTGGTAGCCTCGGACGTGCTTACAGGGGTCTTGGATCGTTGCGAAAGGGTTTGGGGTACTTCCAGCAACGACTTAAACTATCACAAGAGATAAGCGATGAGTACATTGAAGCGGAATGCTATGCTGATATTGGTGGTGTTTATATGCTAATGAAAGAATATACTCTAGCTTCTGAAGCATATACCAAGCAAATGGATATATCAAAGCAATACGAGGATTCCTTCAGCGAGGCTCTAGCGGAGTGCGGACTGGGTGAGGTGCAGTGTAGATTGGGTAATTATCAAGACGCCATTGAACACCACCTACGTGATCTGCAATTGAGTTCACAGAACGAATTCCTTGATGGTGAGGCTAGAGCTCTAGGAAACATAGCAGATTCATACGAGTCACTTCGTGATTACCACAGTGCTATATCGTACAGAGAGAGACAGCTGAGCATAGCTGATACACTCCGGGATCCCTATATCAGAGCCGTGGCTTTCATGGGATTGGGTAAGACATATCTGCACATTGGTGACTTCCAACAGGCAGTATCGCTGCTTAAACAAGCCTTGGGGTTGACTGTCCGGCCAAACGGGTATGATCGGTTAGATGGTGAAATGGACACAGGGGTGGAAGCCAAAATACGGTTTTATTTGGGTCAAGCCTTTTACCATATTGGCCAGAATAGTGATTCGATGGTTTGTCTGCAGAAATCTCTCCCATTATTTGAGAAACTTCGAGAAAACATCAGTTATTACGACCATTCCGTGAAGCAGACGTTAGAGCTCTTACCGATACTCTACCAGACCCTCATCTGTGTCCTTGTCAAGTTGAATAAAGTCGAAGATGCTTTGGAAATGGCCGAGAGAGAACGAAATAGGGGTCTAGTAGATTTCCTCCTAGAGCGAGATGTTACACGACCTGCTATGAAGGAGTGTGGTCTAATGAAACCATTTGCTCCTAACTCTAGTTGGATTCAGGAAGCTATCAACGTAATTCACTGTCCAGTATTGTACTATTCCATAGCACTCAATCACGTCTTCCTCTGGCTCCTTCATCCAAAGGCTGGTATTGTACAGTTCAAGAGGGTAGACATCAGTGACCTTAGTCTATCTAATACGTCAGACAACGCCTCCATATTCAGTGAGAACAGCTCAACATACGTTCAACCATTGATCGACAGTATATCGGCTCTCAGAGAGGCTCTGGGTATAGACACGAGGAGACAGTTTAAGAGTGCCAACTCGTCCATCATGTCTGATGACTCTAGTGAAGATTCAGAGTCTGTTATTAGTATGGGAGATATACTATCCTCGTCACCGGCCTCTGCTAATTCGCGTAGCCCCACTCGAGGGGTTAACATGCAACCAATACATGAATTATATGAGCTATTAGTGCATCCGATCGAATGTGCACTGCCTCATCCGGCTCCCAACAGTCCCTATAGAGGTCAGGTGATCATCATTCCTGATAAGGATCTTTATATGGTACCGTTTGCTCTTCTGAAGGGTGAAGGAAGTCGCGAGTTCCTTTACCAACAGTTTCATATTCGGTTTGCCCCTTCATTACAAACGCTAATTAGTGAGAAGAAAAAATCTGCAACAGCAAGGAAGAAGAGCACTCCAACTAACATGAGACTTAAAGTGACATCATCTGACACACCCATTAGTCCGAAGAGAGAAGCAGGCTCCGCCTCCCAGGATAAGAAATCAACTTGCCCTAATAAGCCTTCCCATCTAGTCATAGGTAATCCAACAATACCCATCAGCCTGGCCCAGTCTCGTTGGCACCCAATGAATGGCGTCGAGAAGGAAGTAAAGCTGGTTGGTGATTTATTGGATACTAAGCCATTAACCGGGTCTCATGCTACGAAACCCAACGTAATGAAGCGCCTCAGTGATGTTAGGAGTATACACATTGCCACTAACGTATCCTGGACACAATCTGCTATCATTCTCTCTGCCACTGATGATATCATTGAGAACGAAATGGATACCCTGGGTACTAAGAGTTTACCGCGACGAAAGGCCAGCAACGATGCTGCAAGTTCAACCAATAATAAACGGGGCGTGGGAGATGGCAGCTCTGAGGATAACACCCTTGACCCTGCTGAGTATACTCTATCGTTAACCGACATAATGGAAGCTAGATTAAAGGCTAAACTAGTGGTCATTAGTGCGTCTCATAAACCCGAGAATAATTCCCGACTGACAGCTGAAGGCCTTATGGTGATGGCAGAGGGATTGCTAGCCAGTGGAGCTGAAGCAGTGTTATTACCGTTATGGCCGACTCTATTCCAACCATCACGATTAATGATGAATGCCTTCTTTAGCAGTTTGCTATACGGCAGTAGAGCCAGCAGAGCCTTAGCTTATGCTATGCAAGTATGGGACACATTGAGTAATTTATGTCCTATTATATAAGTAGCCTATATATAGACCTTGACGATCAGGGTAATGATCCATAGAATTCATGCTTAAATTATTCACTGATCGGTTATAAAGAT